>JALGBA010003996.1:0-227500 GCA_023970755.1 Azemiops feae | reverse complement strand
GCCAATTACCTGCTTACCAACAACTTTCAAATTGCTAACTGGTATGGTAGCTGATGCAGTATAACAGCATCTTGTTGAAAACAATCTCTTTCCACCCGAGCAGAAAGGAAACCGTGCCAATAGCAGAGGAACAAAAGATCAACTCCTAATAGACAAAATGATCTTGGAAAACTGCAAGAAAAGGAAGACCAACCTGAATGTGGCATGGATTGACTACAAAAAGGCATTTGATTCTCTGCCACATGACTGGATAATGAAGTGCCTAGAAATAACAGGAGTCAGTAGAAACATCAGAAAAGTTGTGCAAAGATCGATGGCACAATGGAAGACACAATTGCAGGTCAATGGTGAAAGATTGGGAGAGGTTAATATCAAGAGAGGAATATTTCAAGGAGATTCATTATCACCACTACTATTTGTTATTGCACTGTTTCCTCTGTCAACAATACTGAATAACTCAGGACATGGCTATCAAACATCAAAAACATCTGCCAGACTATCCCACCTCCTTTATATGGATGATCTGAAGCTGTATGGAAAAACATCATCATCACTTACTAATAAGATAACCTTTATCATCTCAGTCCAACTTCTATATTATAATCCAAGACTATTATTCTAGTGACTATTTTTTTTTAAAATTTCCCTTATAGATCTAAATCCTAAATATTAAATCAATTAGTATCTTTTAAAATCTCCTTAGGCCATTAAGATTTTAAACTCTTCCATTATAGGTCACATAAAAAAAATCATTTTTTAAAAGTCTAACTCTAGCTTTCTTTTTGTGCCAAGCAGGCTTCCATAGCAGTGCCTCTAGCTCCTCAGGTGGATCTCCCTTCATTCCTACACATGTCGTTTGAATCAAGGGAGACCATCCAATTTTCAATTTGTCAAAGGAGCTGGCCCCTTCATAATCATTAAATTGTTGGTCCAATAGTTCAAATCTCCATGTTTGGCTCAATACATCTGTCGTCAGTTCAGTCTGATCCTCTTCTTCTTCCGGATTCAGCTGGTTTAAGTAGAAAGTCATGTTCAATGTTGTAGTTGTTGTTTGGTTGTTTGGTTTTTCTGGGTTCTCAATGTGTTGCACATGTAGGTCCTCAGCACCTTCCATCTTAGCATTGCTTTCTTCAATTTCTGATGCTGTTAAAGTTGCAGGTTTTTTTATTAAGATCAAAGTTTGGGTATCAGGATTCTCAGTAGGTTGTAGCTGGTATTTTTTGAAGTCCACTTTAATATTAATTCCTTCCTCTTCTGTTGCCTTTTGGATTATAGGTTCATGAGTTGGAATCTGGGCTGCATCTTGTAGCTTTGAGGTGGCGCCTTTATTTTTCAGTCTGGAATTCATTAGCTCAGTAGCCTCAAGGATTTTTTCAAGTATCAGTTTGTAGTTAAGTTGTGGGTAGTGTTCCTCCATTTCTATGGTGTTTACAGATAGTCCTTTAGTGGAGGCTATTTTTAATAAAAGTCAATAAGTGTCCACCTCCACTATAGAAAATTATTTTCACCATCCAGCTGTTTCATGTTCTTATTTTTTTTTGATAGTGTCAAGGCCAAATATTAGTCTCACAGGTCTCCCAGTCAGAAAGAAATTCACTTGCTGTACCACATTTTGCCACAAGATGTCCCCAGTGACATGTAAAGTCTTTCCCAAACTCAGGTTAGGATTTTAGCCGGTTTAAAAAATATTCTTTTTCCCCCAGCTTAACAGATAGGTAAAGTAATAGGTCCCTGTAAGAATAGGAATCTTTTTGGGTCCCAAATATCCCAAAATTACAAGTCCAATTGTTTAGTCATTTAGTTTAGTTGTTCTTTCCCCCCCCCCATATCTTTATGTTCCCAGAGTAGGCAGGAGCCGCCCAGTTAGAAAAGGGGGGGGGAATTTCCAAAGGCTTTTACAGGAGAGTGGTTGGGATGCAAGAAAGGTAAGGTAAGGTCTCACCCAATTCCTCCGCGTTCCTTTCGTCGTGCTTGGTAGTGCTTTTGGCTTTTGGCTGGTACGGCTTAGTGATCGGCCATGTTAATGGCCGATCTTTTCTTTGTCGGTCCAGAGGAGCTGCCTTGGATCAAATGGAAGGGCTTCCGCCCTTCTGCAATTGTCGAGGGTCCTCCTCAGCGGTGGTCGCCCCTCCAGGGTGACTTTTGATCCTTTTCAGGGTCTTCCGATGGAGGAAAATCGGACGGCTGAGAGAGCACTCTCTCCGCACGTCTGCTGGCACCGTGATCGCAAACCGGAAGCCCCATTAAATAATGTCTTATCAAGTGCTATAACTGGTTACAATAAGAATCACTTGGATGAGGTTGGCAAATATAGAAATCGAGTGAATAAGTAAATGAATAAATAAGTAAACCTGTTATCAGCAATAAACATGCAGCCCTTTTCTTTCCATTTCTTCTAGTTGTCCACACTGAGGCCCTGTGCCCTATGTAGAAAGAAAGTCTGCTGTTAAAGATAAGTTCATTATGCCAAGAAGGGTATTTTCTAATTTTTGCTCCTTTTAATTAGATACTTCACTATTTTAGTATTTTAAAAGTTTAGTTTCTGTGTGTATATATTTGTTTCCATAGTCTTCTGACACTTTGTTGAATTTGCTGCTTCTATTCCTTTTTTATGGTAGAGATTAAATTCCCAGCTTCCTACCAAATTCTACTTTGCTGCCTCATCAATGTGGTGGAGTCTCGTGGTTGGGATTAGAAAATAATATCACAATGTATACATTTGTTTAACCATTCCTTGTGTCATGTCATATCTCAGAACTTCTTGGTAAACATGATGATTTATGATAACTGCTTACCTTTACAGGACAAAGAGATGCAGTGATATTTATATATTTCAGAAAGGAGAAAATAGAGTAAGAAAGGAAGGGTAAATGATACATTCATACATATTCAAAAGTAATACTGTAGTGGATCTCAGGTTATTCCCTGCCCTTCTCTTACCTATAGAGAACTATGGCCTTAGTTGGAATAAGCATTTCTATCTTGGGATTCACAGGCTGCTGTAGGAATGTTCTGAGAAAAAAATATCTGTTAAGTTCAAAGCTCAATTTGGCTGTTGCAATAATTATTGCTTCTCAGCTTGCCAATGAACTTGAGTGGAGGGAAGGAGAAAATGGAATGCAGGCTTCAGAGATGAAGAAGTCAGAATATGAGAACCAAGGACAGTTCGCCAAGTGTCTGGCCAAACTCAAAAATACTTTCTCATAATAATATTATTGCACTTAATTTGACAATGTGACCTGCAGAAAAAGGGGGAGGGGAAATTCTATACTTTTATTATATGGGTTGGGGTGGGGGGGTTGCCAGAGTTGATTTTGCTTGCAATTTTGCCAAAATGATGTACTCAATAAAGTTTTGCATTAAGAGATTGGATCGTCGCAAATGTGCTTGCTTGCTTGGGTTCATCAGTTGGAACATTGACATTACCTCTGTGAGATGCAAGAACACATTTTTTTTATTTCTCACTTTGTATATTACCTTCTCCTATCAAACTGAAAACTGATTTTCCACACCACCTATTTTTCCTTTTGACCTCTCAGAGGTCAAATTCTTCATAGCCATTTTAAAGAATGCAAAGTCAATGACCAGCTAGTTTTGCAAGATCGCTGTTCTTGAATATTCCCACTGATCATTTAAGAAAGTTGTAGTGTTTGAAGTCTTATGTATATGTTTTGTAACTATATAAGCCATATTTATATATATATATATAAATGAAGGCACATGCTGCAAAAACTGGTGCAGCAGTTATGGAAATAGCAGGCCCATAAATATCTCTGACATTTAAAAGTCCTATATGGTAATCATGACTACTGTCAAGTGAGGAGTTTTCAGTGGGGTACTGACTTCTGGGCACTGGCTTGGACTTGTGATAAGTGTAGCTTTGGACAACTGGAACTGCATGAAATGTTGCTAAACTCCCAATTTCTAGGGACCTCCTGAGGCATGTGCTGGAAAGTATGAAAAGGCATAGTTTCCACAAAACAAACACTATCTCTTTGGTAAGAATCAGGGAGTTTGAACATAGCCAAGCTTGATGTGGTGGATCACTGGCTGAAGGAGAGGGGCACCTCTAGGGAGAATAAAAAGAGATTCCAATGTGGAATCAGTTTGAAGGTCTGCATTCAAACCCTTTGGTCTATATCTGCTGTTTCCCAAAGGAAGGGAGACAGTTTGGCCAGATTCTTGTAATATGATCGGCAATAAAGTATCTACTTGAGCCTAATCACAAAGTCATTCTGGTTACTCAGGCCTGACATTACTCCCCCCAGATTGTCTCCTTCTCTTGGAACATGGCTTTTCTTTTTGCCACGTGACTTGGTAACCTCTTCCCATTTCCCAACTTGAGTTTCCACTCCTTGGTAAGAGAGACCATCTTGGAATGTAAACATTCAGTTTCAATGTTTTACACAGTCTCTCCTACCTGTCCAGAGTTTAAATTACCCTGACACCTCAAGAGATTCTCCTGACAATTTTCATGTTCTATAGAAGTTAGTTTCTAATTTTATCACCTGCCATGTTGGTATATATAAACCACTTATTCCATACAAACATTAGTATGATTGCCCAGACTTACTAGGGTACAACTGAAGGCATGTGCTACCATGTCCCATTAACACTTATATTATCTGAACAAACTATGGAAGAGGCCAAACTCCATCTTGTGTGCACATGCTCACTCTCACATAACTCAAATACCTAACAGATGACTCTCAACTGTATCTGATCTGTGGATTAACAACAAGAGACCCAAACTCATTTTTCTCTATCTGGTGTATGAAGAGTAGCTATTGCTAAGTAAATAGGACAATTGCTTTTCCATGCAATTATCAGAAGAGCAGTAATTTCTAATGTATCCCCTATGGATTTCTACCCACAAAGATCTTCCGATTTAAATTATATACTCAGATTGTCCCAGTGGGGGCAGGACATGTCACCTTGCCTTGAGTTGCAAAGAGTGAACTCCAGGGTTTGGTGAGACTTAGATGGCCTTAGTTTTCTCTTTGGTCATAGCCCAAGCACATGCAAGAGGAAACATGGTTGATATAAATTTGCACTGGGGCCATCCAGAGGCACAGCCTCTCTCTCTTGTGTTAAAGCTCTTGTGATATTTCAAGTGCTATCTGCAAATTCAACTTCTTCACAAACATGGATTTCTGATCTAGGACTGGAGGTGACAAGAATGACTTGGCTGCCTCTCCTGTTGCTGCTGCTCTTTTGGCTCCTGTCTCCAACTACTGCTAAGAAGATGCAAACTGGGTGTGTGTTGACAAACACCTTACAGACTACGAGAGACTTTTACAGACCTGGTGATTTCATTATTGGTGGGAATTTTCCCATGAGAACTTTACATGCATTTACTATCCAATCCTGTCAAAAAAAAACATCTCTGTTTCAAGAAAGAATTTTGTAAGTTTCACCCAAAGAGGAAAGATGTAAATCATTATTTGGTTTGCTTTGTATTCAGGGATCCCTTTCAGAAATACCACCAATGTTTTCCATGTCCTACCAGATTTTTGTGTTTTTCTCAATAAAGAGCCAAACTCATAAAAATAGACTAGAATTCTCGATCTTTCCAGAACTCCTGACCAGGAACATCATAAACCACCTAAAAAGTGAGGAGAGACAAAACATTAGAAATTGTGCTAGTGAAGAAGTTGACTTACAATATGGTGGGAAACTCAAAGATGAGGTTAACCGGTTTACAGTGTAGAGAAGTTGTAAGAAACCCCTCAGTTTTGCTCATAAATAATGGCCTTCAGTAAATCAGTGCTGTAATCCTCACTCAAATCTTGAGCTCAGCAATTTTTACCAGATCTGAAGAAGCTTCTTCAAGAGGGAAACAAATTAATTAGGGTGGAAGAGGAGCAATTGCAAGGATTACAATCACTGAAGCAAAGTGAAGAAGGGAGGGCTGACAGAAAAGTATAAAGTGGTCTGTGATATGATAAAAGGGATTTTCTCCTTTCACCATCAAATATTAACCATGGAATGTCCTTAACAACAACAACAAGAAAAGACCAATGAAATTTTGGACTCCCTGCTATAGGACTGCAGAAAGAGCAATCGCAACCAGCCTGCCTTCCACTGAGGACCTGTATATACTGTGCAGGTCAGAAGGAAGGCTGAGAAAATATCTGCACACCCCTCACATCCTGGACATAAACTATTTCCACTCCTTCCCTCAGGATGGATAGATTTTCTCCCATGCCATCGCTCTGCTAAACACCTGATTCTCACAATTCTAATGTTTATGTACATTAACCTATATAATGTGACTATAGTATTATTATTTATCTTTCTTATTATCTTCTTCACTTTTCTCTTTTACTGGTATTATTATTACTTTCTCTGTTGCTTTGCATGTACACTGAGTGCTTCTGCACTGGAGACAGATTTGTGTGTCTAATCACACTTGGCCAAATAAAGTATTCAAATTCAAATTTCAAAGGACATTGAAAAAGATAAAGGCATGACAAATTCCACCAGCACACACAAGCTTTCCTTAAAATTTCCCCAATGATTTTCTCACTATCGAGTCATACCCAAGAACTACCAGCAGTTCGTGGCCTTGGTGTTTGCAGTGACAGAGATCAACAACGATCTAGTTTTCCCCTCCAACATCACCTTTGGCTTCCACATCTATAGAAATTCTCAGACTGAGAAGTCGTTTTGCTCAAACAGTCTCTCCCTGCTCTCCACACAGGGCCAGATGGTTCCAGGTTATAAATATGACAGGCAGGACACTCTGCTCTCTGTCATCGGAGGTCTCAACCCCAAATCCTCAAGACAGACGGCCTCCATCTTCAGCATCTTCAAGGTCCTGCAGGTAAGGAGGCTCTACTAGAGACAATATGAGGTAGACAAATAACAGAAACACAAAGAGAAGCCCAAGATGATAATGTAAGTGCTGGGGTGGGGTGGGGGCAAAATCTGCATTATAGTTGAATTTGTTTTTATATTTTGTTTGTCAAGATATGTTTTTATTGAACCCAAAAGTGATAGGTAATGAGATAATGCTGTACTTTCCAAGAAGAATTCCTTCCTAACCTATTCTTCATAAAAGTGTAACCATCCTTTCAGTGCAGCCTAATCTCTGTATTCAGTGATGCTTTGTTCCTTGTAAATGGTGGCTAAGAAGGCAAGAAAATTATGCTTGCCACTCAAAGTGAGGCAGCCTAACTGGTGGGCCAATAATCCATGTAATGGTGACCCCTAAAATCACCATAAAACCTTACTCTATCAAGAATCTCACTTTCTCCAGCTCGGCGTTGGCTTTGAGTTCACTCAAGGAGACAGAAGAGTTTATCCTTCCTTCTTCCGGATTAATCCCAAGGTATTCCCTCAGTATGAGGGTTTAGTCCAACTTCTCCTCTATTTCCAGTGGAACTGGGTTGGGCTTTTGGCCCCCAAAGATGACAGTGGACAACATTTCATCTCATCTCTGATGCCAATGCTCAAGGAGAAGGTTATATGTTTGGCCTTCACTGAAACATTGAAATCAACTTTTCTAGATACTACAATGTTGAAATTACTTCTTATTTTGGAGACTTGGTCTAAAGCTGAAGTGATTATTCTATTTGGAGACCACAATAGTATTACAAATGTACAGGCGGCAATGAGTATCCATGAACATTTGAGAAAGACATCATTCTGGAAAACTTGGGTCTTAACTTCCCATTGGAAACTTAGTGTGAGAAGGAATCAAGACATATTAAAAACAGTAAAGCTCTTCCATGGGGCTTTGCATTTCAGGCATCACAATGGTTATGCCTCAGAATTCAGCCATTTCCTCCTGTCTTTAGACCCCTTGAACCCATAAGGGGACATCTTTCTCCCACTATATAGGGAAATGTTATTTGGCTGCAAGATCCACAAATCAGATGGGATCCTTCCAAAGGGGGAAAAACCATGTACTGGAAAGGAGAATTTAGAGAATCTACCTTCTTATGTTTTTGAAACAAGTATGGAAGGTGAAAGTTACAATATCTACAGTGCCATTTTTGCTGTGGCACATGCATTGCATGCAATGTATGGATCAAGAGTGCGACCAGCCATGATGAGGCTTGGACAGAGGATCTCAAATGTCCAGTCATGGCAGGTAATCTCAGTGACTTCTTATCTAGTCCACAGATCCTTAGAGAGGAAGCTTCCCATATGCATTTCTTGAATTACTGATTAAATATCTCTACAGTAGAAGGAAAAAGGAGAAGTAAACAAAACCAGTTGTCCATAAGATCCACAGAGAAAAGATTTTCCTGAAAGGTCTTCAGTGGTTGTCTGAGGCATCAGGGGTAACCATTCCAGGGAGGGGGTTTCAGCCGAGAACAAGATGACAATCTGGGTGTTCTTGTGCAAGATACACACAACATGCAGGCCAGTTGAAATACTAGTGAACATATTTGCAAAACCTCCTGTCCTGTCCAAGTTCATGCAAGTAGCACTCAGGAGGGATTTAGTATATTTATTTCACAAATAACTCCCCTGTAGCATTTCCCAAAACCCAAAGTCAATTTCCCACAGTTTGTAGAAGCCCAAAAGTAGTGATCTCAGTGACCGGATATCTTCCAACATGGGCAACAGGAGCTCCCCAAAGGAGCATGGCTAATGGAGGCAGTCTGACTGTCAGAACTGCCATCTTACACTGAGCTTCGCAAAAGTTTGCTGCCAGTCTGCCAGTCTATGGAGGGAGCAAGCTGGATGGGAGGGTAAAAATAGACCACTCATCGTACCTTCCGCAGACAACAAGTCAAAGTCAAATTACAGAGGTTAGAATAGCCGACCCAAAACAATTTATTAAAAGTTTATTGGACAGAATGGGCCTGCAAAGAGGAGGAACTGGGAAGGGTCTGACTGGGGAATAGTTAACTGGGGAAATTTGGCATGCAAATACTTAGTTCTGGCTTTGCTTTACTGTAATCCACTTGGCTTTTAGCAAACGTACATCTTTCACTACACAATGGAGTTGAGGGTTTTTCTGTGCTAACAGACCAATTTGGGGCAGATCTGACACTGACACTTGAAGCACAGGTAACAACGAAGCAGCCAGCTAACTGCAAAATAGTGAGGCAAAGTAGAGAAGAGCGAACCAACAGCAAGCAAACCAGAAAGAACATCAACAGTGTGGCTGAATGGTTCTGAAGGACAATGGAGCAAGGAGCAGGCATCTCCAAGAAACTCTGCTCTCCTCATCTGTGGATCAGGAGAGGACAACAGCTGTTCCTCATCAGAGCTGACCCACTGACCCTGGGCCTCATTGGCCTCTCTCTTTTCTGCTTGCATGAGCAGCTCTCATCCAGTCAATTGCTCACCTCACTTCCCAAAGTTCCTATGACTGCATCCCTTTCCACCAATGAGCTCTTCACTGTTTCCAGACCTCCTACTCCATTCCTTTTGGCTTTTAGGAGCTGTGGTGGTGCAGTGGTTAGACTGCAGTATTGTAGTCTTGTTCTGCCCACAGTCAGGAGTTCGATATTGAGGGGGCTTGAGGTTGACTCAGCCTTCCATCCTTCCCAGATTGGTAAAATAAGGAGCCAAATTGTTGGGGGCAAAATGCTGACTCTGTGAACTGCTCAGAGAGTGCTATAAATCTAAGTGCTGTTTCTGATGGTCTTGAATCCTGCCTCTCTTTCTTCTCGAAGCTGGCCTTAATTTCCCTCAGTAGTTAGCCTGAATCCAACCTGTAAAAAGACAATTCATTTTAACCTTTGCTTCTGGTACTGTGACTTAGACTCCTTTGTGACTCCACTCCATTTATTAGGCTTGCTATTTCTTGTGCTGCTTTGTTTGTTTTTCTGTCAATGTCAGCATACACAACAAGACTCAGTGTCATCCTAATAGTCTCCTGGTTTGAAATTCATCCTGACCTTTCAGCTAAATGTTAGATCTCTTGACAGTAAAGTGACAAACCAGGGCAGGCACTTTCTTCCACATGACACCCCCCCCCCCCTTTGGCCAGATCTGCTTCCTTCATTCTGCTTTCTTTGGCTGTCTGCTAGAGAAAGTCAGTGGAACTGTGTGATGTTCAGATAGAAATTAATCATTCTAAAATGCATTTGTCATTGACAAGACCTTGGCCCAAAATAAATAAAATAAAATTGTATATAGCCAAATATCACAGGAGCAAAACTATACAATAAAATTTGGAGTGTAGCATTAACATTTTTATATGTAATTATCATTCTAATAAAAATGGAATTGAAGAAGCTATGATGCAAATGTCCAGTGATAAAGAGAATATGTTGTCATTTGGGGGAATGGAGTTAAATATTTTTTTAAATAATTTTTTATTGAATACAAAAGATTAAAAGACCATTGAACACAGTGTATCATCATTGACATAGATCTTTGTCTAGTCATTCCACATTATACATATGTTTTATACATTTCAAATATTCTTCCTCTATTTACATCCCTTCTAATGACCTTCCTTCTTTTTTCCCCTTCCATTTGTAGAATTTATTCCAACTTAAATAGTATTCTGTTTCCTCCTGGTTTTTTAATTCTTTAGTCATTTTATCCAATTCTGCGCAATACAAAATTTTCCTTATTAACGCATCTCCGTTAGGCACTTCAGTTACTTTCCAGTTTTGAGCAAACAAAATTCTTGCCGCCGTTATCACATGTGTAATTAGATATATATCATCTTTGTTTATATTTTTTTCTAATATTCCAAGTAATAGCATCTCTGGTTTATATTGAATTTTTTGACCCGTCATTTCTGTTATCCAATTCCAAACCCTCTGCCAATAAACCTGTGCCTCTTTGCAAACCCACCACACATGAAAAAAAGTACCCTTTTCCCTTTTACACTTCCAACAGAGTGGTGAATAGCCACTATACATTTTTGCAAGCCTAGCCGGTGGAAGGTGCCATCTATATAGCATCTTATAGAGATTTTCCTTATAAGTTGTTGCCAATGTAATTTTGCGATTGCGTCCCCAAATTTGCTGCCATTGGTCCAGGTTTATAGCTTGCCCCAAATCTATTGCCCAGGTAACCATTGTTTCTTTAACTTGTTCCTCATATAATTTATATTCTAACATATATTTATATATTTTTTGGATTTGTTTTTTCTCTGAGCCTAATAGTATTTTATCAAGCCCCGTATCTTGTCTATTAATTCCCCATTCTTTCTTGTCTTTCACGTATCTTGCTTGTATCTGAAGATAGGACCACCATTCCAAAGCAATCCCCTGTTGTCTCAACTCTTGCCTCTGCTTTAGATATCCTTCCTCTGATAGGATATCCTTGTATATGATAACCCTATCTTGCCTATAGAGGTTGGGGTATATAACTGCTTCTAATGGTGAAAGCCAGCCTTGAAGTTTTGTACAGTGTTGGCATTTAACTATATTCCAACTTTTTATGAGTTCTTGCCGGACTTTATGCCTGCTTTTATCTGTCCATAGGTGGGCATGCCAGCCCTGCTGGAGGTCATGCCCCTCTAAAAGTAAGCATCTTTTATTTTCCAATATAATCCAATCCCTAATCCACATCAGGGCTGCAGCTTGATAATACAACTCCCAATCTGGGAAACCTAATCCCCCTCTCTCTTTAGCATCCTGTAGGGACTTTTGTTTTATCCTCGCCTTCCTTCCTTGCCACACAAAATCTAAGGTTAACTTATTCAACTCTTTAAAAAAAATTTATCTAATTGGATTGGAATATTTTGGAACAAAAAGATCATTTTGGGCAAAATATTCATTTTCACAGCTGAGATTCTTCCTAGAAACGAAAGATGTAAGTTTCTCCAGCGGTCTAGGTCAACTTTTATACGTTTAACTAATTTTCCGTAATTGTCCTCTCTAATGGATGAACAACATGCTGACATAACAATTCCCAAATATTTTATTTTAGTAACTACTTGTATTCCTAGTTTTTCCCCCAGGTTTTCTTTTTGCGTATTAGTCATGTTTTTTGCTATGATCTTTGTTTTATTTCTATTTATTTTCAAGCCTGCCATCTCTCCATATTCCTCCAGTATTTCAAAAAGCTTCTGGCCTGATTGCACAGGATCTTCCAATATGAATACTAAATCATCGGCATATGTTTGGAGTTTATATTTTTCCTTCTTAATCTCAAGCCCTTTAATTTGCTCTTCTTGCCTTACAGTCCTAGCTAAAATCTCCAATGTATATATAAACAATAACGGCAAGAGAGGGCATCCTTGTCTTGTACCTTTCTGAATATTGAATTTGTTGGTGGCCTCACCATTTATTATAATCTGGGCATTCTGTTCGGAATATATTGCAGCTATTACATTTAAGAAATTTTCTCCAACATCCATAAATTTCAGTTGTTGGATCAAAAATAGCCAATTAACATTATCAAATGCCTTCTGTGCATCCAAAAATAAGAGTGGCAGTTGGCAATCACTATGTAATTCGTAGTATTCCAATACATCTAAAATTGTCCTTATATTCCACTTAGTCTGCCTATCTGGGAGGAAGCCATTTTGATCACAATGTATAAAGTCAATTAAATAGTTTTTAAATCTCTCTGCTATTATTGACGCAAAGATCTTATAATCGACGTTTAGTAAGGAGATAGGCCTATAGTTTTGTATCTGTGTTCTTTCCGCATCTTCTTTTGGTATTAATACTATATTTGCCTCTAACCAGGATTTAAGTATTTTCGCTTCAGTTAAAACATCATTGAAAACCTCCGGTTCTGGTCGCAGCGCCAGCGGTCATGCAAAGAGTTTGTTCTCTTTGCCGGCCGGTTTCCCCCCGCCGGTAGACCCTGGACAGGGTCAAAAGTCGCCCCGGAGAGGCTACTACCGTGGAGGAGGGCACTTGTTGATTGCGGAGGGAGCAGCAGCTCCCTCTGCGATCCGAGCAATCACCTTTGAGCCGACGGGGAAAAGATCGGCCAGTAACATGGCCGATCAATCAGGTGCTCCAGCCGAAAGTCACAGCAACATCTAAGCAAAAAGAACCACCGTGGAAGATCCGGGTGAGACCTTTCCTTCCCTCTTGATATTTTACTCACTTCCCTGTAAAAAGCTTTTAGAAATTATTTTCCCTCTTTGAGAAAGCAGCGTTTGAATACTCGGGGAAACGAGCTACGGAAAAAAAAACCCACTAATTTTTATTGTTTATTTGAGCTGCTGGAATTCAGGGGACCCTGAAGAAAAAAGAGAAGAAAAAATCCTTACTGTGACTCTCTTTCTCTGCTTGCTTGTTTTCAGCTTAAGTGGAAACCTTTAGGGAGGGGGGTGGAGTGTTTTTCTTCTCCCCCCCCACTTCTGAACAGTGTTATCTACTTTAAAAAAAAACTCTCTACGGCTTCTGGGCGAATTTATGTGGATTGTATGGTTACAATGTAACTCTGAACTTGGCGTGAAGCCCAGACAGTGCCATTGTAACATTGTAACCATTTTGAACTTTTACTCCCTGCACTTGGCATGATGCCTAGATGCTTGTATCTCTTTTGGAACTTGCTTAAGTTTTTGCCTGTTGTTTTTGTTTTTATAATACAAAGTATATTCTCCTGAAAAATGGATTTTTTCGCTTTAAGATCACAATATAATAATTGAGACATCATCTGCTATTATTTACTTGGATTATAAATTAGATATTCATAACATTGATTGGGACTTTTGCTGTTTTTATTTTTGTACTTGCTTTTTCCTATTTCTGTTTGGATTTTATATTTTATAAAATTGCAATTCAGCTTTTAAGCTGAAATTTCACTAAAAAACGAAGAATGGAATCCCACTCAGAGCTTAACTATGGACTTATACTAGAAAAAATCTTGGAAACGAAGGAGGAATTAAAAGAACATTTTAGAATGCTCTGGAAAAGGGATGTTCCAGAGTTAAAAACTGAATTTCAACTTATTGGACATGATACACAACCAGATTTACAACTTAACGATATGGAGGAAACATATTTACAATCTATTGAAGAGGAAGATGCTACATCTTATATGCAAATGACGGAGACTTTGGATGACCAAAGGCAGAATTCAACTAAAACATCTATAATTCTAAAAGCAACAGGAATAGACTTTCAAATATGAGACATTAAAAATGCTGACAACATGAACAAGCAACGAACAATCACCATATTGATTAAGACTGATTACATAGTGCAGACAACATTGGAAAAAAGAGAAGACTATGATTGGATTCAATTGTGGAAAAATGTGTATGGCCAAATACTATTGGAGGAACTAGAGGCCCTATTGTGGAAACCTGCTTGGCACAAAAAGAAAGCTAGAATTAGGTTTAAAAGTGAGAGTTAAAATTTTATCTGACGGGTAAAAATGGCTTTTAGAGACTTTGACTGAGCTAATATTTTTGAGATTTCTAAGGTTTAAGACTTTGATCTGAGTTAATATTGATGTAAATTATTGATTTGATTATGGTCTGGAATGGCAAGATGGAAAATTGGAAAATCTAAAATTAGGAGTTGGATAGAGATTGGTGAAACATTTAACTATGATTTATAAAAATATTTGATAGAGTACAGGAAATAGAATATAGTTGAGAGATATTAAAATACACACACACATATATATATAGGTATATTATAGGTATATTTTAGAAATAATTATAGTTTTATTATTTTAGGCTAAAATGTAACATGGTTTTATAATACTGAAAGTTATGTTTATCTATAAAATATGTATGTAAAATAGAATAGAATAAGAGATAGAATTTAACAGAGAAGTATAAATTGAATAATTGGAATAATATGTATATCTTAAAAACAATCTATACTATATGGGTACCCAAATTGTATACTATATGTTTATATAAGGCCAAATTGGAATATGTTAATTGTAAGTTAGTTAAGCCTGAAAACGGGTGGAAATATTATCGATATTGTGTTTTTTTTTCTGTTTTTTTTCTTTCTGTTCTTTCTTTTCTTGACTGATAAAATAGAGAGGGAACCTTTAAAGAAGTAATTCAAATTGTTTATGTATGATTATATTTTTTACTTTGTTTCATGGAGTGCCCTATCTCCACGATGAGTTTCAAGCACTTGGTTGTAAAATTAAAAAAAAATCAATAAAACTTGTTATTAAAAAAAAAAAAAGTCGTTGAAAACTTCTAATAGGACTTCCGGTTCCAGTTGCAGCGCCAGCGGACGCACAAAGAACTTGCTCTCTTTGCCGTCCAGTTTCCCCCCGCCGGTAGACCCTGGATAGGGTCAAAAGTCGCCCTGGAGGGGCGACCACCGTGGAGGAGGACACTCGTCGATCGCAGAGGGAGCGGCAGCTCCCTCTGTGATACGAGAAATCACCTTTGGGCAGACGGGGAAAAGATCGGCCAGTAACATGGCCGATCACTTAGCTGCTCCAGCCGAAAGTCACAGCAACATCTAAGCAAAAAGAACCACCGTGGAAGATCCGGGTGAGACCTTTCCTTCCCTCTTGATAATCTATCTACTTCCCTGTGAACAGCTTTTAGAAACTATTTCCCTACTTTGAGAAAGCAGCGTTTGGACACTGGGGAAAACGGGCTTTGGAAAAATAATTAATTTTTATTGTTTATTTGAGCTGTTGGAATTCGGGTATCCTGAAAAAAAATCCTTACTGTGACTCTCTCTCTTTGCTTGCTTATCTTTAGTTTAAGTGGAAATCCTTAGGGAGAGGGGTGGAGTGCTTTTTTTTCCTCCCCCCCCTCTGAACAGTACTGCCTACTTTAAAAAAAACTTTCGGTTCTCTGGGCGGACTCATGTGGATTGTTTGGTTACAATGTAGCCTTGAACTTGGCGTGAAGCCCAGAAACTTCAACTGTTACAAAGTAACTATCTCCAGCTGAACTCTCACTCCCTGATCTTGGCGTGACGCCCAGACTGGTATATCTCCTTTGGAACTTGCTCAGTTTTCTACTTGTACTTCGTTTGACTTTATAATATCAAATATATTTCCCAAAAATGGATTTTCTCTCATTCTAGGATTACAATATAATAATGGATTGCTAAGACATCCTCTTTTATTATTATTTGGACTATAAATTAGATATTCACAATACTGACTGGGACTTTTGCTGTTTTTATCTTTGTGCTGGACTTGACTATTTGCTTTTCCCTATTTCTGTTTGGAAATATATTTCGGTTTGGACCCTATATTTTATAATGCTGCAATCTATCTTTTAAGCTGAACTTTCACTAAAAAAAAGGATGGAATCCCACTCACAGCTTAATTATGGACTTATACTAGAAAAAAAATTGGAAATGAAAGAGGAATTAAAAGAACACCTTAGAACGCTCAGGAAAGAGGAGGTTTCAGAATTAAAAACTGAAGCTCAAACTTTGACTGACTATGGCACACAATCAGATTTACAACTTAACGAGATGGAGGAAATATATTCACAATTTATTGATGAGGAAGATGATACACCCCATATGCAAATGATGGAGATTTCTGATGATCAAAGGCAGAATTCAACTAAAACATCTATAATTTCAAAAGCAACAGGAATGGACTTCCAAATACGAGGCACTAAAAACGCTGACAATATGAACAAACAACGAATAATTACCATACTGTTTAAGATTGATTACATAGTGCAGACAACACTGGAAAAAAGAGAAGAAGATTATGATTGGACTCAATTGTGGAAAAATGCCTATAGCCAAACACTAAGATAGGAGGTGCTAGAGGCCCTACTGTGGAAACCTACTTGGCACAAAAAGAAAGCTAGAATTAGGTTTAAAAATGAGAGTTAAAATTTTATCTGACGGGTAAAAAGGGCTTTTAGAGACTTTGATTGAGCTAATATTTTTGAGATTCTTAAGGTCATTTTGGTCTGAGTCAACATTTGATGTAAATTATTGCTTTGATTATGGTTTGGAA
Organism: Azemiops feae; assembly: GCA_023970755.1. Taxonomy (NCBI): domain Eukaryota; kingdom Metazoa; phylum Chordata; class Lepidosauria; order Squamata; family Viperidae; genus Azemiops; species Azemiops feae. The sequence goes on along the minus strand of JALGBA010003996.1, from coordinate 210,691 downwards.
TGGCAATATGGAAAATTGGAAAATCTAAAATTAAAGGGGATTGAGATTGGTGAAATATTACTGATATTTTTACTTACAAGAATTGAATGTTAACTAGCAATGTATCAAGTGGACTAAATTGAAACAATTGAGGAATTTTTAGAGATTTGGATTGATTTATAAAAATATTTGATAGAGTATATGAAATAGAATATAGTTGAGAAACATTAAAATATAATAGCTATATTATATGTCAATATTAGAAATAATTATTGTTTTATTATTTTAGGCTAAAATGTAATGGTTTTAAAATACTTAAAGTCATGTTCATTTATAAAATATGTATGTGAAATAGAATAGAATAAGAGATAGAATTTAATTGAGAAGTATAAATTGAAATTGGAATAATAGGTATATGTTAGAAACAATTTATATTATATGAATACCCGAATTATATACCATATGTTTATGTAAGACCAAATTGGAATATGTTAATTGAAAGTTAGTTAAGCCTGAAAACGGGTGAAAATATGATTGATAGTTTTTGTTTTTTGTTTTTGTGTTTTGTTTTGTTTTTATTGATAAAACAGAGAGGGAACCTTTAAAGAAGTAAGTTAAATTGTACATGTATGATTGTATCTTTTGCTTTGTTCTATGGAGTGCCCTATCTCCATGATGAGTTTTAAGCACTTGGTTGTAAAACAAAAAAAATCAATAAAACTTGTTATTAAAAAAAAAAGAAAACTTCTAATAGGTGTTGGTTAAGTACGTTTTGATGCTCTTTATACAGTTCCGCTGGTATTCCATCTGGGCCGGCTGCTTTTTTTTTTTTTTTTTGTAGCTATCTTTTCCAGATATTCTATTATCTTTTCTGTACTTTGTCCCTCACTCCTCTTATATAAGTTTTCATAATAACTTTGAGCAATTCCCCTTTTAATGATCTTATCATGTTGAATCTCTCCTTCCTGATCTTGCAAATTAACAATCTGTTGCTTCTCTTTCTGCCTTCTTAATTTATACGCCAGCCATCTTCCAGGTTTATTCACGTACTCAAAATTATTTTGCTTGGCAGCCTTAAGTTGTTGTGTTAACTTTTCCGAGTCTTCTATACAAAGTTTATGTTTAATTAATTCCATTTTACTTTTCAATCTTTTATTGTTTAGGTCACCCTGATATTGTGTTTCAGCCTGTTTATATTCTTCTTCCAGTCTTATCCTATGTTGTTTTTTTTCCTTATTTCTCTTGGCCATATATGAGATTGCAACTCCCCTCATAAATGCTTTAGCTGTATCCCAGGTATTCTGCAGGGATGTATCTCCATTTTTATTCGTTTGAAAGAAAAAGTGCATTTCTTTCTCCATCTTTTCCTTAAACTCTTTTTCTCTAAGAATCACTCTTTGAAGAGTCCATCTAGGCCGGATCCTTTGCCCTTTCCAGCAAAAGCTTATAGGGTTATGGTCTGCCCAAAGACTAGGTTCTATATTAATTCCTTGAATTTCTGAATCTAATTTTTTTGAAAGCCATAACATATCAATCCTGGTCCACGAGCTATGTCTATTAGAGTAATAAGTATATTCCCTTTTATCTATATTTCTTTCCCTCCAGACATATTGCAAATTAAGTTCTGTGCACATCTCAAAAAAAGTTCTGGGAAGTATTTTTTTGTTTCCTTTCCTTACCTCGTTACTTTTATGGTCTTTTGTTCTATCTACTATCGCATTGAAATCTCCAATCATACAAAACCCATCTCCCTCTATGTCGCTAAGCTTACTATGTAAATTCTTAAAAAAAGATACTTGGGCTCCATTTGGTGTGTAAACTACGACACTTATTACATTTTTTTGTTGAGTATAGCCTCCACTATCAAGATCCTTCCCTCTTTGTCCTTATAGATTTGTTTGGAAGCTATTTCCTCTTTAAAATACAATGCAATTCCTCTTTTTTTCCCTCATCTAATGAGGTATATAGTGTTCCTAATTTAGGTTGCTCTAATAAATACTTTTGATCGTTTTTTATATGAACCTCTTATAATGTAATAGCATCCGCATTTAATTTAATAAGTTTACTAAAAACTTTCCGCCATTTTACTGGTGAATTCAAACCCCTAATATTCATTGACCATATCCTATACTCCTCTCGCATTATCTTGTTTCTGTCGTGCCTTAGTACTTTGAGTAATCCTTATTTCCTTCAACTCCTCAAGGCTTCTCCCCTGTTGTCCTAATCCATCTTGTCCTCCTCCCCCTTTTACTTCCTCTATAACCTGCTCTGTCCCTCTTTTATCCATCATTTGTTCACCTTCTCCTCTTTCAACCATCGCATTTCCTTCTCCATGATCTCCCAGCTCTTCCTCTGAGATACAGTATTGTCTATAAAAGTCTTCAGCTTTCTCCAATGTATCCAACCTAAATATCTTCTCCTGCCAAGTCACGATAATCCCCTCTGGTGTTAGCCATCTGAAATTCACATTACTTTGGTGCAACCTAGACATCAAAAATTGATAGTTCTTCTGAAGATCTCTCATTCTTTTAGGTACTTGTTTTAGCATTGTAATTTGTTTCCCTCTGTACTCCAGCGGGTTCATCACGTGTCTTATATAATATTTCATCTCTAATTGTCTTTTTTATAAATTGCACGTGAACTTCTCTAGGCAGGTTTTCAACGCTGTTAATATAGGATATTATTGCTTTGACAAGATATGCAGAACTGTCTGGTATTTTTAGAGTTAATTCAGATGACAGAAAGGGAGGAGATTCATGAGGAAAGCTTGGGAAAGAAACGGAAGTAAATCTTTGGCCTCCAGCCTAATTGGAAGATGTAATTCATGACTGTAAAATAAGGGATGGGTGTAGCAAGAAAAGAAAGACGCAAGCCAGAGAAATTCAGTTTCTGGCATCCGTCCATGTAAGTGCCAAGGTTATGTTTGCAATAAAAAGATTCAAAGAGGAAAAATGCCTCATGTTTCTTTGAAAAGCAATCTTCCTTTGGAACCATAACATCATGCCAGAAACTGAACTCTTTTCAAAAAACTGGAGGTGCATTACCCCCACCTCTTTCTCCTAGGCTGGAGTGAGAATGAGAATAATTCAGGGGGAGGACAATCTATCAAGAAACGGGAGTTTGCTAAATACAACCCGGCAGCTGCTAATATCCCAGAGGGGGAGGTAACAGACAGCATGCTGTGGGAAGATGAATTTTGGCAGACAAATGAAAATCGGTGGACAGACAATGGACAAATTGCCACTCAAGGCCTGGGTGAGTTACTGGAAATATCTCAAACCCCAGGGGAGAGAGGCAGAGACCCACCCCTGCAAAAAGAAGCCTACAGCCCCTCCAGTTCGTATCAGACAGCCTTTCAGACCCTGTCTTCCTCTATCAGGGACCCCAGCCCTGAAGAGAGAGGGAATCCATGTCTGAGGCCTCTGCAACAATGGGGAGTATGGCATTCGAAGCAGGCAGGGATCAGACGACTTTTGAGCTCACCACAGCTGATAGGGGCCTTGCAACAGCCTGAGAGGGAGCAAGAGCCAAAGTGAGGGCCCCAACAGCCTATACATCCTCTGAACTTACCACAACTAATAGAGACCTTGCAACAGATTGGGGTGGTGCAGGGCCCAGGAGATCAGCAGCTAGAGGGAGGACGGCCACAACAAGGAGATTGGCCATAGCCCCCGAACGTGCAACCCCTGGGCATAAACCAGCAACCAGGATGGGGCCAGCAGCAGCAACAGCCACAGTGGGGGCCCCATTCTCCACCATTCAGAGCAACCTTCGATGGGGACCCAGAGAAACTGATTTTTTTCCTTAACCAAGTACGCTCTCACTTGAATCACTGGGCTTATCTCTACCCAGACCCAGGGGCTATGGTCGATGTGATTGCGTCCGGCCTAGAGGGAAAAGCATCTGAATGGCTGAACAATTTATATAATGAACAAGCCCCAGAATTGGAAGACCCCCACCTCTTCCTCCTGGGTCTGAAAGAAGGATTTGAGGACCCATCCCTTGACTTAAAAGCAAGAGAACAAATCCACAAAATAAAACAAGCCGGCAGGCCTGCCCTGGAGTATGTGCAAGAGTTTTGCAAGATTGCAGGTTGGATAGAGGGGTGGCCAGAGCAGTCCCTAATCCATCACTTCATTGAGGGATTAGATGATCACCTCTCCCAGGCCTGCATTATTCGAGCAGTACCTGACCAACGGCACGAGTGGTATCAGACAACGGTGAAGGTAGATGTTCAGCTCGCCCACTATAAAAAGCCTTGCCCACCTGAATCTGAGCAGCAACCAGAGCTATCCGAACAATAATCACCCCCACGAGACCCTCCGGCTACCACGATGACTGAAAGAACTGGGCCACCTGCAAGCGCATCAATAAAGTATTTCCGGTGCGGAAAGAAGGGACATCGAGCAGCAAACTGTTGCGGGACACTTTAGGCCACCTAATGAGCGAGCACTCATAGTTGCCTTACCATCACAAGATGAATCACTCATTCCCAATGAATACCGGGACTTAGCAGAGGCATTTAGTGAAAATGAATGTGATGTCCTACCCCCTCACAGACCCAATGACTGTTCTATTGAACTGGTGCCAGGAGCCAAACTTCCACGCCCGAGAATGTACGCCATGTCCACCCTCGAGATGGAAGAGATGCAGCAATACGTGAATAAAAACCTAGCAAGGGGGTTCATTGAACGGGCCAAATCTACTGTGGGAGCCCCCGTGTTATTTAAAGAAAAAAAAGATGAGTCTCTTCATCTCTGCGTAGACTATAAGGGCCTCAATGCTGTGAGTGTGGAAAACAGATACCCCCTCCCCCTCCTAAAGGACTTATTAACTCATCTGGCTAAGGGGAGTGTCTTCACTAAATTAGACCTGAGAGAGGCATTCTACTGAGTGAGAATAAAAGAAGGAGATGAGTGGAAAACTGCCTTCAACTGCCCCATGGGGAGCTATCAATTTAAAGTCATGCCATTCGGACTACAGGGGGCCCCAGCCGTATTCATGCAGTTGATTAATGAGGTCCTACATGAACACTTGTACAAAGGGGTTCTGGTGTACCTTGATGATATTCTGATATACAGCACGAATATGACTGATCACATAAAGCTGGTGAGAGAAGTGTTAAAGAAACTATTGAATGCCAAGCTTTATGCCAAATTGTCAAAATGTGAATTTCACCAGACCCGATTAGATTACCTCGGCTACAGAATCTCCAACGAAGGCATTGAGATGGATCCATCCAAGGTGAAAACTATAATCGAATGGCAGCCCCCCAAAACCCGCAAACAACTCCAGAGCTTTCTAGGTTTTGCCAACTTCTACCATCAATTCATCCCCTCTTTTGCCAAAATTGCCCTAACCCTTACAGATTTACTCAAAACAGGGGGAAAAGGAGGGAAGCCGCGACTGGGCCAACCACTAGCATGGACTATGAGCTGTCAAATAGATTTGAGAATTTAAAAAGACTATTTGCTGCCGAACTGGTCCTAAAGCACTCCTGTCTAGGGGAGCCCTTTGTAATTCAAGCCGACGCCAGTGATGTGGCAGTTGGAGCTGTATTGCTTCAAAAGAACAAGAATGGAGTCCTGCAACCTTGCGCCTACACCTCCAAAAACTTACGGAAAGTGAATGGAGATGGGCAATATGGGAGAAGGAGGCCTTCGCAATTAGATGGGGGCTGTTAAACTGGCAACACTAGAGGAGGGGAGCAAGGTGCCATTCGAAGTATGGACAGATCACAAAAACCTAGAGGCACTGAAAACTCCTCGCAAATTGTCCCCAAAGCAAGTACGGTGGGCACAGTACTTTAACCGCTTCAACTTTACACTAAAGTACATACCAGGGGAAAAAAACTTCCTAGCTGATGCGCTATCAAGATTGCCCAAATACAAAACCGAACGTCAAAAAGTTAATGAGGTGATTATCTCCAATCCACAACCTGTTGCACAAATCACGCCTCGCAGAGTCCCTAATCTGGATGACCCTGGAGCAAAGAAAATAAAACGAGAGCTCCTCAACGATCAATGGTTCAAAGATAATCAAACCTCCTTGATGTGCCGGGATGGTTTGTCTTACAAAGGGGGGAAACTGTATTTGCCCGAATCCCTCCATCTCAATGCTCTCAAACATAGCCATGATGTAAAGCAAGCTGGACACTTTGGACATCTAAAAACACTACATTAAACCCGCCGACAATTTTGGTGGCCGGGACTGAAACGAGATGTGGAAAACTATGTGAAGAGTTGTACTGTATGTGCCACAATGAAAAGAATACCAGGGAAAACCCCTGGATTACTGCAGCCAGTGGCAGACCCTTCCCAACCCTGGGAAGAAATAGCTATGGACTTTATCGTAGACCTACCTGAAAATAGAGGAAATACTGTCATCTGGACTGTAATAGACCTGTTTTCAAAGCAGGCTCATTTCATTGCCTGCAAAGGACTCCCATCCCCTCAACGGCTAACTAAATTGTTCCTGAAACATATCTACTGACTGCACCGCACCCCTAAGCGAATAATCTCAGACAGAGGGGTGCAGTTCACAGCAAAGTTTTGGAGGAGTTTTCTTAAATTAATTGGATCATCTCAAGGCTTATCATCTGCTTTTCATCCGGCCACCAACGGAGCTGCAGAATCCGCTAACAAAATGGTGGAGCAATATCTCAGATGCTACGTGTCCTATCAACAGAAGAACTGGACTGACCTCCTCCATTTTGCAGAGGTGGCGTACAACAATTCTGTACACCGCAGCACCAGCTACACACCTTTCAGAGTAGCCACAGGCAAGGAGTTTGGTCCAATTCCTGAATATCCCCAAGTGCCAACCGCTTCCCAGACACTTGACACTTGAGGGGATGGGAGGAAGTTTGGAGAAACACAAAAGCTGCTTTAAAAAAGACTTTTTTTTTTTTAAAAAAAATACATTTTATTGGATTCTTATAGGGGTAAAAGGGTTACATAAAGTGCTTAGGAAACACCGTGGAGGTGGGTATATCAAACATTCAAAAGAACAATCACAAGTATATAACTCAAATTAATTCATTTAAAATTCCCTCTCTAATTCCCTCATAGTCTTGCATATTCAAATTAATATATTTATACATAAGCTTCAAACAATCCTATCAAATATCACTTACATTTCAATTATAAAGATCCAGGTCCTGTTTTTAAGCTTTACTAACTTACAGTTACCATATTTTAATTAGCCTTAAATAGACATAATATTAACACTTCGGGTGTCCTTTTTTTTTTTTTTTAACATAATGATTATATCTAGTATATTATTCCCACAGTAATATTCTTTGGTTTTCTTCATTAATACCATTTCTTCTCTTGTTACCAATCCCTCTTATTCTTCTTCTATTACAAAATAATTATCTTATTTAAAATAAAAATGTCAAACCAACAAATAGATTTCTATCTAACTTAAGTATATATTCTATCAATTCATCTATGTCTATAAAAAATCTTTTTAACCCAGTAAATAAAGTTTATCTGTCCAATAATTGTCATATCTAAGACAAAATATTATTACAAAGGATATCCTCTTACAAAATTCACGTATTCCATTAGTTGTTAAATCAATCAAAAAGTCAAAGCCTTTTTAAACCCATTAAATAAAACTTTATACTACATTTTTAAATCTAACTCTAGGTTTCTTTCTGTGCCATATCGGTTTCCATAATAAAATTCCTGCATCATCAAACCACATTATTAGAGAGTCAATATTCTTCAACACTTCAAATTGGTCAAAGTTCTCTTTCCTTTCTTCTAATAGCCTTTGGATGATAGAAGCCGTTTTATTCCATGTTATGTTTACCAGTTGTTTATCCACATTATCACAATTTTCAATAACTTGTATCTGAGTGTCAGTCTCTATTGATGTTGATGCTTCAGACATCTCAGTTAAAATTATTCTTTGATCATCAAGCTTCTCCATAGATTTTGTTTGGAGTTGTATAGAGTTAGTTTGTTCCTTAGTTTCCACAATTTCTCTCAGTGTAGTTTCATAGTTGAGTTGTTGACATGGTTCCTCTTTAAGTTGTACATATTGCTCACTAATCTCTTTAGCGCCAGTCTGCTTCTTCTCCACTGTTTTTCGGTCTATAATTTGATCCGTCAGAGTTTGAAAGTAAGAGTTCATATCCTCTGTGGCTTCCAGAATTTTTTCCAATATGAGCTCATAGTCCAGCTGTGTGTTAGGTTCCATATCAGTAGTAGAAAATTTTTTAATCTTTTAGTGAAGGCTCTATTTCGTAGAAATCAAAGAAATATTCACCTCCAGTTTTCCATAGACTAAATCACCACACAGCTGTTTCAGTTATTTTACTCTTATCATCTTTTGAAGGTCAGAGCCATCCTTAGCCATAAAAAAATTACAGTTGCAATAACACTTTTCGTCACAAGATGTCCTCAGCAGGCTATAAGGTCTTTCTTTTTTTTCCAAATTAATAGATTTTTTATTTTTCACGTTAAAAAATATGAAGAAAGCCCTCTCCAAAATAATAGATGCGTAGTTATAACAATAGTAGTCAAAAATAAAATGTTTTCAGGCCCCCTCAGTATTCCAAAGATTAAATAGTCAATAAAGATTAACTGGTTTATTTTTTCTTCAAGGCTGTTTTTCCCAAGTGCCCAAACGCTGCTCCCTCACAGCAGGGAAGTAATTCAAGCACAAAAGCTTTTGACAGGAGAGTGATTAGGGAAAGAAGGGGTAGGAAAGGTCTCACCTGGATTCTCCACGGGGGTTCTTTACGCTTAGTTGTTCTTCTGGCTTTCGGCTGGTGCGGCGAAGTGATTGTCCATTTTGCTGGCCGATCTTTTCTCCGACGGCCCTAAGGAGCTGGCTCGGACTAAGGAAGGAGCTGCCGCCCTTCCCCAGTCAAACGAGGGCCTCCTCAAGCGGTGGTCGCCTCTACGGGGTGACTTTCGACCCGATTAAGGGTCTACCGGCGGAGGGAAAGCAGCCGGTGGGAGAGATGGATCTCCCCGTGCGACTGCATGTGCCGGAACCGGAACCGGAAGCCCCGCTTTAAAAAAGACTTTTGAAACCTATAAAAAGCAAGCTGACAAAAAGAGGGCTCCCCAAAGAACGTTCCAGGTTGGGGAAAAGGTTTATCTCTCAACCAAATATTTACGCCTCAAATTACCCAGCAAGAAATTAGGACCGAAATTCTTAGGGCCTTTTCCTATCATAAAGATCATCAATCGGGTCACTGTAAAACTGAAACTCCCTAGACTTTTGGGTAAAATTCATCCTGTCTTCCACAGTAGCTTATTAAAACCTTATCGGAGCTCCACTTTAAGACCTCCCCCGAAGAAAGCACCTGGGCCCCTCGTAGTTGCGGGGCAGACCCATTATGAAGTGAAACATATATTGTTGATTCTAGAATTTTTAAAGGGAAATTGCAGTACCTAGTACAATGGAAGGGATACCCATTGTCTGAAGCCACTTGGGTGAAATCCAGTGAGGTGAAAGCTGACAGGCTTGTCAAAAGGTTTCATATGAAACACCCCAACAAACCGAAAACTAGTCATTAATATATGCTTTTGTTTACATTACAGGATCTGTCCTTTTTGTAAGGGGAGCCGGATGTCAATGCTGTTAATATAGGATGTTATTGCATTGACAAGATATGCAGTACTGTCTGGTATTTTTAGAGTTAACTCAGATGACATAGAAAGGGAGGAGATTTATGAGGAAAGCGCGGGAGAGGAACGGAAGTGAATCTTTGGCCTCCAGCCTAATTGGAAGACATAATTTATGACTGTAAAATAAGGGAGTGGTTTAGCAAGTAAAGATAGACACAAGCCAGAGAAATTCAGATTATGGCATCCGCTTTGTATGTGCCGAATCTATGTTTGCAAAATAAAGATTCTAAAAGGGAAACAAAGCCTCAGAATTCTTTGAAAAGCATCTTCCTTCGGAACCATAACATGCTACTCCAAAATTCTTTTTGCCAGGCTTTCATTTTTTAGCAACCCCTTCAATTGCGCCTTCCAAGTCTACTCACAAAGGTTTCAGGAAAAACAATCAAATCCAATACACCATCGTTTCGCTATTTCTTCGCCAGCTCCATCCAGCTGTCGTGTCATTCGGTGGCCATTACTGGTCGCCTTCTTCCCAGTCTGCTCGGTTCTGGGTTTCACCCACTTCTCAACGTCAGTCACCACCAACGACAGAGCTGCAGGTCGCCCACACCTTCCACCGCCCCTACGAGGCTTCTCTTGGCTCAAAAAGAGCCCCACAAACCTGGGATAGGCGATTAGCGATGCTGGAGAGATCGTTCGCACCACTGCTCACTCTGACAGCTGGCTCCGCCCCCTCCAAGTTAAATATTTGATGTTATTCCTCAGTGCTCAGATCTGCATCAATTGAAATTCTCCAGCTTCTCAATTACATACCCATCTCCTAGAATGTTGGCCATCACATTATGATTTTGGCTTTCTGTCAATTACTCAGATTTATTTCAGATTCTTCCCTATCTGAAGAATGTCAAGTTTAACAACAGTGTTGGAGAGGAAGTTTCCTTCTCAGAAAAAGGATTGGTGTCTGCTCGTTATGATCTTCTTAACTGGCTTTTCCTCCCCAATCAATCTTTTGTCCACATGAAAGTTGGGCAAATAGATCCTGAGGCTCTCCCAGGTCAGAATTTCATCATTAACTCTGATGGAATCATCTGGGCCACAAAGGTGAGTTGAAAGGAAAAGTTATAAATTCAGGGAAGGCTTCATTCTCTCCTAGAGATGCAGAACATCCTTCTAGCTGGAAAAGAGCTCTATTGAATCAGAAAATATTTCAGGAATTTGATGAAAAACCTGCTTCTGAATTTAACACATTTGAGATTTGATTTTGAAAAGTCCAAGATGGGGTGGGATTGGAAAGAACTGTTGGAAACCCAGGATGCTATTAAAGTAGGAAAGAATGATTTCCATGGACGGTTCTCTTTCAGTTGAATCCTTAGCATTCTTTGTTTTAGAAAAGCTGTAGCTCAATGTCACAATCCTTCCTTTGCATTTTGAGGTCCCAATTCCAATCTCCAGTATCCATTGTTGGGTCAGGATTTCCACTAGTCTGAATCCCACTGGAGCTTATCAAGGTTTCTAGTAGGCCATTTCTTTTGAAGATGTTCTAAAGATGGAAACAGAAATGTAGAAATAGACCAATGAAGCATATTTATTATACTTAGGACATCTCAAACATTTATCTTTTCTCTTTCAGAAGGTGCCCTTTGCCAGGTGTGGTATGAAGAGGTGCCGTGCAGGAGAGAGGAGAAGAGTTCCAGAGAGCGAGCAAGTTTGCTGCTACCAATGTGGCCATTGTCCAGAAGGGACCATTTCTTATCAGACAGGTAGAGCAAATGTCAAAATCAGATCTTCCAGGAAAAATATTAATTTTAGCATCAGTTTTGCTAGGATACTTTATATGCTTCAATATATTCATATTTTTCAGGAGACCATCTCAATTCATGAATTTAAGCTGTACTATCTTCACAGGCCACTTTTCTTGCTCCTTAGCCATTTAATATTTTATTGTTTCAGGGCAAAATTTATAGGTTCCCTGCTAGACTTTCGACTCCTACTTTTACATCCCATCAGTAAAGCCAGCTACCAATCTTTTTGTGAAAGAATGGGATGTGAGATTCAAGCTTTATTTTTTATTAAAGATAAAAGATAGTTCTTGTCTCAGAACTTATCAGTCTCCCAGGAAATTCATAGACTGGTTGGAGAAAGAGGAGATCCATCTACCTATGTCTGCTAACCCTTCCCTACAAAAAAGATTGAATGAGTGGATTTGAAGTATAAAGCAGAGAAGATGAGCTGGAGAACAGATCCTTTTGTACAGCTAACCTATTCCCAGGGCCATCAATATGAATGGATGATTTGCCCTTGTTGATTCCCCATGATATGCACACTGACTTTTTATTTCAGATGCAGCTCACTGTGATTCTTGCCCAGAAGACCAATATCCCAACAAGGAGAAGGACCATTGCATTACTAAGAAGATCCACTTCCTTTCCTATCAAGAGACCCTGGGATACTCTTTAGCATCTCTCGCTCTTTCCCTCTCCATGATCACATCTGCAGTCCTGGTGATTTTTCTTAAACATCATGATACACCAATAGTGAAGGCCAACAACCGAGATCTCACCTACATCCTCCAGGTCTCCCTCCTGCTCTACTTCCTCTGCTCCTTCCTCTTTATTGGTCAACCCAGGAAGCTCAGCTGTCTCTTCCAACAAACTACCTTTGCCATTCTCTTTTCCCTTGCAGTTTCCTCTGTGTGGTTCTGGTCTTCATGGCCACCAAGCCAGGGAACAAGACAAAGAAACTCTTAGGAAAACCACTGACCAACTCCATTGTCTTAGCCTGTCCCGTGGTCCAAGCAGTTCTTTGTGCCACCTGGCTAGGAACCTCTCCCTCATTTCTCAACATGGACTTCCACTCCTTGGTAGGAGAGACCATCTTGGAATGTAATGAAGGCTCAGCTTCAATGTTTTACACTGTCCTTGCATATCTAAGGTTTCTGGCTCTCATCAGTTTCACAGTGGCCTTTCTGGCTAGGAAATTGCCGAACAGCTTTAATGAAGCCAAGTTCATTACTTTCAGCATGCTGGTCTTTTGCAGCGTTTGGATCACCTTCCTCCCCACCTACCTGAGCACCAAAGGGAAGTCCATGGTGGCCATGGAGATCTTCTCCATTTTGGCCTCTGGAGCTGGTCTCTTGGCTTGTATCTTTTTCCCCAAATGCTACATTATCCTATTGAGGCCCCATCTGAACTGTAGGGAAAACATAATGAGGCACAAGAATCTTTGACTTTATTTGGGAAGTCACATGTCTGTGTACTTGTACATACAGATTTTATTTATTTATTTTTATCCTGCCCAAGCTACTAGCAATCAAAGTCCAAAAGCACTAACCAGCACAACTGTGAACAGCATGCTTGAAACTGGGTGAGGAATTCGATCTCTTTTCTATTCTACATTTATTTTCCTGGAAAATATCCCCAAGAAGCAAAGTACCTCTGAAAGGGAAGGAGGGGAATTTCTGCCCCACCCTTATACTAACGGAAGTGGCGAATTAATCTTTTTATGGGGGATCAAAATATATGGAAGTGAAATAAATATAAAACTTGAAATTTAAAACTTAAATCTGGATAAATCTAAAATTGTGTGAATGGTTAAGATTCTCATTTTAAAGATAATTGTTTATTTTGGAAATTGAAAAACAAATAGTTGCTGACACCTAGTGGTGGATGAAGACAATGACAGCTATTACTTTAATATAAGACTCGGCAAAACCTGGGAAAAGCTAATCTGTGTTTGTGACCTTCAAAGTTTTAACAACAAAGAACAGCTTTGAAAAAAAAGACAATAATCTGGGCTGTAGACAAAGAGAATTATAAATTTCAGAAAAAAATATCTTTTTTGAACTATTTGGATTACAAATATCTATTTAATTGGGACTCAAGCTATTTGCAGAGAAAAGAAAGGAAGAGAAAAACTCAAATTCTTGGCCATCTTGGATTAGAGACATATAGAAAGAACATATCAAAAAAACATAAATACTTCACAGGAGGAGATATATAGTATACTGCAACTAATTCAAACAACAATGACTTTAAACCACAAAGAAATCCAAAATAACTTTGAAAATATAAATCAATCTATTTCTAAGTTAACTCTACAACAAAAACATTCCCAGAAAACAACAACAGAGAAGGAGCAGTTAAAACAGAGAAATGGATATAGAATTGAGAATAGAGACTTAAAGATGGAACTTAACAAAACAAGGAAACATGATTTAATCCTAGTGGAAAAAAAATCACAAGAATTGGAAAAAACAACTTATCCCTTAAGACTACAAAATAAATCTGAGGACAAGAAAACAGATTGGATAAAATGGACTGTAGAGATATCAGGAACATCGGAGAGAAAGGAGATGATAAGAGAAGCGGAGAGAAAGAAAAAGAAAAAGATTTTCAACAAACATGGAAAAGCAGAAGCCCCATACAAAGACACTTCACCTGATTTACTTTTTATAACTACAGCAACATTTACAAACATACAGAAAAACTTTTTGATTCAGCAAAATATATTGATTAAGAAAGATACTGGGCAAAGGAAAAAGACTAAAGTGGAAACCAAGAAAATAGATGATGGGACTCACCAGAGAGAATGCTTAAAAAAGAAACATTTGTTTGAATATGGTTAAAGAAATAGAAAGGTTTTGGAATATATACGTCATTCTAAGAGGGATGAATTCCCTAAATAATATAGTATGCTTTCCCCCCTTTTTTGTTTTCTTTCTTGATATGAGTAATATAAAAAAGTTGAAATGATTTAGATAAAGGAAATGTTTTAGATACTTAAATGTGATTGAATTTAAGAAAATTATAATGGATAAAAATGTTTTGAATAAGAGTTAAAGGACTAGATGACTAGATGTATTTAATGGAATGTTTAAAGATTGAACATATTTTTAATTATGGTTAAAAAGAATAAGAAATTTAGGAAATATATATATATTAGCTTAAGAGGGATATATATTTTAAGTAGTATGTTATTTTTTTATGTTTCTTTATTCTTGCTCTCCTTTCTTTCTTTCTTTTTCATTGTTTTATCTGTTCCTTAAGTAATTTAAAAGTGTGAGATGGTTCATATGGAAAAATAGAGTTAAATTTTTAAATGTAATTAATTTTCGAGAAACTCTTATCCAGTAAGAATACCTAGAATTTGGTGGGAGAAACAAATTAAAATAAGGACTGTAATAGGATCTATGATAAGGGAACCAGAATGATTGGATAGAATCGACTCTCTGAAAGGCTTTAACAGACTGCAGTGAAACACTGGGTGGATCTTTCCTAAAAGACAAGGGAGTTTTAATTCTACAGTAACTGGGTTTAAGATCCGAACTATGGGAAATGGTCCCAGGTATTTCAGTCCCAATTTTTTGCTAAGTAACTTAAGTCTTAGATACTTTGTAGAAAGATAAACTTTTTCTCCCACATGGAATGACTTCTCAGGTGCTCTTTTCTTATCAGCTTGCTTTTTGTAAGTCTCTGAGGCTTTATTCAAAGCTTTCTTTGTATTGTCCCAAACACCCCTCCAAGCAGACACCCACTGATCTAATGTTTGAGAGGCAGGGGGGTCCTGGGGGTATTCAGGCATCGGGATAATATCCCTTCCAATGGCTATTTTAAATGGCGTAAGTCCGCTGCTGCTGTATACAGTATTGTTGTAAGCCACTTCAGCAAAAGGGAGGAGATCATTCCAATTGGTCTGTTGGTAATCCACATAGAATCTAAGATACTGCTCCACCATTGTGTTTGCTTTTTCAGCTGCTCCATTCATAGAGGGATGAAAAGCCGATGACAGTCCTTGTGTAGAACCAATAAGTTTGAGGAAATCCCTCCAGAATCTGGCCATAAATTGGACTCCCCTGTCAGAAATTATCCATTTTGGTACACCGTGTAACCGGTAAATATGCTTGAGAAACAATTTGGCTAGTTTCTGGGCAGATGGGAGGCCTGAGCATACTATGAAGTGAGCTTGCTTTGAAAAAAGATCAATCACAGTCCATATTACCGTATTTCCTCTACTCTCCGGTAATTAAACAATAAAGTCCATAGCGATCTCTTCCCATGGCTGAGAAGGATCTGCAACAGGCTGTAATAGTCCAGGAGGCTTTCCTGGGATCCTCTTCATGGTAGCCCAGACTGCACAGCTTTTTACATAGTTCTCCACATCTTTCTTTAAGCCTGGCCTCCAAAATTGCCTCCATATTAAGTGTAATGTCTTTAAATCACCAAAGTGACCAGCTTGTTTAACGTCATGGCTGTGTTGGAGTGCTTGGAGTCTGAGTGATTCAGGCAAATACAATTTCCCCCCTTTCCAAGCCAAATCACCCCTATGGATTAGGATGGTTTGATTGTCTCTGAACCATTGGTCATTTTTTAATTCTTGTTTTAATTTCCTCATCAATGGATCGTTTGGGTTAGGAGACTTCATGTGTTGTTGTTTCCCAGGGGTTATTTGAGAAAAAACTTGAGGTGGTGGCATAATAGAATGACATGTTCATGTTGGCTTTTATATTGAGGCAGTCTAGAGAGGGTATCAGCTAAGAACATTTTTCCACCCGGTATGTATTTTAGGGTAAAGTTAAAATGATTAAAATATTGCGCCCAGTGTGCTTGTTTGGGAGACAGTTTATGGGGAGCTTTCAGTGCCTCTAAGTTTTTGTGATCAGTCCATACTTCAAAAGGCACCTTGCATCCCTCTAAGAAATGATGCCACATTAATAAAGCCCATCGGATTGCAAAGGCTTCTTTATCCAAAACGGCCCACCTCCTCTCTATGTCAGTGAGGTTTTTCGAAGTGTAAGCACAGGGCTGTAAAATTCCTTCATGGTTCTTTTTTAACACTACTGCCACCACAGCCACATTGCTGGCATCAGCTTGAATAACAAATTGCTCCTCAGGATGAGGGTGTTTTAGACTTTGTTCTGCAGCAAACAGTCTTTTTAAGTTCCCAAAAGCGGCTTGGCACTCTAATGACCAGTGTAGGGGGTGACCTGGTTGTGGTTTATCCCCATCTTTGCCAGTTTTTAATAGTTCTGTAGGGGGCAAAGCAATCTAAGCAAATGAAGGGATAAACTGGCGGTAGAAATGAGCAAATCCTAAAAAAAATTGGATCTGTTTCCGAGTTTGTGGGGACTGCATTCAATCACCACTTTTACTTTATCTGGATCCATTTCAATGCCTTCACTGGAAATTCTGTAACCCAGATAATCCAAACACATCTGATGGAATTTGCATTTTGAGAGTTTGTCGTAGAGTTTAGCGTTCAGTAGTTTTTTTCAATACTTCTCATACTAAAACTGTATGTTCTGCCATAGTCTCTGTATAGATCAAGATGTCATCAAGATACACCAAAACCCCTTTATATAAATGATCATTCAGCATCTGGTTGATTAGCTGCATGAACACAGCAGGAGACCCTTGTAATCCAAAAGTCATGACTTTGAACTGATAACTACCCAGAGAGCTGTTGAAAGCAGTTTTCCATTCATCACCTTCTCTTATTCTCATGTGATAATACACCTGTCTTAGATCTAATTTGGTAAAGGTTCGTCCTTTTGCCAAGTGGGCTAACATGTCCTTCATTAAAGGGAAAGGATACATATTCTCCATGCTAACAGCATTCAGACCTTTAAAATCAACACAGAGTCTAAGCAATCCATCTTTTTTCTCTTTGAAAAGTACATGGGCAGCCACTTTGGATTTGGCGGGTTCAATAAAACCCCTCGCCAAGTTCTTATCAACATACTCCCTCAATTCTTCCACTTTGAGGGGTATCATTGTATACATCTTTGGCTTTGGCAATTTAGCTCCTGGTAGAATCTCAATGGCACAGTTGTTTGTTCTATGGGGGTGGGTAGGAGGTCACATTCTACCTTGCTAAACACTTCAGTCAAGTCTCGGTATTCACTGGGAATGAGAGGCACTCTGAGCAGGGGATTTGCCACCGCTTAGTGTCTATTCCGCTGGCATCATTAGAGGGGTTGGGGGGTGATGACCCTATCAGTAATCTCAGGGTTCTCATTCCTTTCTCCCACTATATTAGAGGTTTCCACTTGTCCAACCAAGCTATGTTCCCCCACTTCTAATTGTACTGGCTCTGTTAAGTGAGTAATTAAAGCTCCGCCCATTAAGGATCCATCTGCCTGTTTAAACCTCATGGGGGAGGAAAGCTGTTTTGCCCTGATGCCTAATTTGAGGACAGTTGGGAGGCTGATCAGCGTCGTGAACACCCAGAGTCTACTAACACGTGTAAGTCCATTCGAGCGCCTGTCTTATGGACTAAGAGCTTAGCAGATAGGGAAAAAGGTGGAACAGGCTGACTCACCATCGGGTCATTCTCTCCCTCATCATCGCTGTCATACGGAGTGGGTAAAATGGCTGCTTCAGTCGGGGCCTCGACCTTCTCTCGAGTAGGGGAGGTGACTTGAGTGGCTTGCTCCTGGGTAATCCAGTTCGATTTTTCTTTGGTGGACTGCAAGCTTTCTCTTGGCTTTTCTGGCAGGGCCGAGACACTTTTTTTCTGACAGGAAGGAACTGGACAAACCGCTGCTTGGTGGCTCAGTTGGCTACATCTAAAATACTTGATCGGTGATGCTTTTGGAGTTCCAGTTATTCCAGTTGGTGGGGTTCATCGGGAAAGCAGACGTCTTGTTGGGTCTGGCTTTGATCCAGGTCCAGCAGTCAGTGGTTTCTTGTAGAGGTTTAACTCGATGTCTAAATTCACGGCCAAACAATACCACTCATGGAGTTGATCAGGGATCCCCTGGTAGATGCATTCCTGGAATAGATCTGGGTCCAGACCGGTCTTGAAATGATGAACTAGAGACCACTCAGGCCACTGCACCATTCTGCCAGCCACTCTCCAGAATTCACGCACATATTCCTTCGCTTGCTGACCCCTCTGTTTCACTTCATGAATGTCCTTTTCAGCTTGCAGAGCTATGGAACCATCCTCCAAACTGGTTCTTAGCCCTTGGATGAATAGATTGTAGTCCCACAGCTCACGTACTTGTTTGTTGTACAAGCTGTTCAACCATTCTGCTGCCTCCCCCTCTAGGTTTGCCACTATCACATCGACCATAGTGGCAGGATCTGGATAGACGTTGGCATTCCTGTTCATGTGGGAGCGCACGATTCAAAAAGAAAGTTAACTTCTCGAGGTTGCCATCAAACGTAGGTTTGAAAGGAGGAGCTGCTGTAGGTCATTGCTGAGCTAAGAGAGCCTGTAGCAATCCAAATTGTTGCAATTGATCTTGTGGGAGTCCCGCTGCTCGATCAGCCCTTGGCAAGGGCCCTGGACTGGTATGGTATCGGTGACATCTGGGGCTGAGTTGCCGGGGGTGCCGCTCGGGACTGATTCCATAATGATGATGGTCTGGACTGGCCTGGTACTGATATCGCTCTGGACTAGCCCGACGTGGATATCTATCAGGGCTATCTGGGTATAAATGGTGATTGGGGCTTGCTCTATGCTGATAGCGTTCAGGACTGATCTGGCATGGGAACCGGTCAGGGCTTGCATAGCATCGGTACTGATTGGGGCTAACATACCGCTGTCACTGGTCAGGACTGACATAGCATTGACAGCGATCAGGGCTGGCAGGCCACTGCCGACGCTGGGGGCTATCACACGGCTGACGATGGTCTGGGCTTCACCTCCACACTGGACTCAAATTTCAACCTGGTGGCTTTGGTCATGGGGAGACAGCTCGGGCCCCAGCTATGCGACTGGGATTTCGTCTGGATTGGGGATGGTCAAGGGGGCATCTGTTATCCTATTCACTGGAAAGTAACTTACGGGTGATCTGCTCCTTTCCTCCCACCTCCAGTCCTTCAAACTTCTCTCTTAACCACTCAAAGGACTGGCTTCAGATTGCAGTCAGATATTTTCACTCACCCAACTCATCCCAAGGTGCTAGTTGCTTGGCACCTCTTCGATCAGGAGAGCGAAATTCGTGGGACGTAGTTAGTGGAAATTCAGCTTCAGTGGCCTTTACTGAACTCTTTTTCAGTCGGGCCGCCTCTGAACGCCAAGTGTCTCCGATAGATAGGACTCCCTCCAACAGCAACAATCGCTCCAACTGGATCTCATGTTCCTTTGGTCTTGCGCCGGCTGCCGGAACTACTGAAGTCACACTCTCTTTTAGGGCGATGGTCTTCACCCCATCCGCTGATGTGGTTGCTGTAGCTTCGAGGCTGGTAACGGGCTCTCCCTTTTTCTCCATCATGGAATCTTCCCTTTGTTGTCCTCCCAAGGCTTCAGGTAGGCAACCGGAGCTCAGGACCCCATGGTATTAGAATAGTTTTGAGTCTTGGGTTAATGTCATGGTTCCGATAGATGAGACCATTTAAAATAACTTCAAGGCAAGAAATTCTTCCTTAAAGAACATCTTTATTTGGCTACAACATAATGGCACATACAAAGGTGAACCCAAGACTAAAATCCCCCTCCCCTTGGTTACAACATTGCAAGTTGCAATTCCCACCCCAATTTGCTGTCATAAATCACATTCACCAATTGTTAGAAAATGCGGGCACTCCTCCCAGCTCTCCAGCCCACCAAAATGTTATCAGCAATGACCTTGGTTCCCATACATGTGAATTGTTTTGGCTAACTGAAAGCTACACCCCCCTTTCCTTCTTCTAACTAAATATGTGGCAACACTAAATATGTTCAGTTTGTCACAGCATTGACATTTAGTATCTTATGACATTTTAAAAACAGGACGACAGAGAAAGAGGAACACATCCATTAAATAACACGTTATGAAGTGTTATAATTGGTTACAATAAGAGTCACTTGTTTGGGATGGGCAGATATAGAAATTGAATGACTAAGTAAATGAATAAATGAATAAATAAACCTGCCATCAGCAACAATCATGCAACCCTTTTCATCACACATCTTGCAGGTGTCCATATTGAGGCCCAGTGGCCTATGTAGACAGAAAGCTTGCTGTTAAATATAAGTTCATGACTCAAAGAAGGATATTTTTAAATTTTTGTTACTGTTAATTAGATATTGTACTATTTTAGTGTTTTAAAAGTTTAAGTTCCATATCAATGTATATTTGTTTCCATAGTCTTCTCACCCTGTGTAGAATTTGCTGCTTCTATTTCTTTCTTTTTATAATGGTAGAGATTAAATTCCCAACTTCCTACCCAATTCTACTGTGCTGCCTCATCAATGTGGTGGAGTTTTGCGGCTGGGATTAGAAAATAATATCACAATGCACGCATTGTTTTAACAATCCCTTGTGCCATGTCATATCTCAGAGCTTCTCAGTAAACATAATGCTTTATGATAACTGCATCCTCTTAGAGGACAAAGAGATGCACTGATATTTATCCATTTCAGAAAGGAGAAGATAGTATAAGAAAAGAAATAATCCATGCATGCATATTCAAAAGTAATACCATAATGGATGTCAGGTTTTTTCCTGCTCTTTGTTACCTACAGAGAACTTAGTTAGAATAAACATTTGCATCTTGGGATTCAGAGGATGCTGTAGGAATGTTCTGAGAAAAATTACAATGGGCCTCAATGAGATGCAAGAACATATTTATTTTAATTTCTCAATTTGTATATTACATACTCGCATTAAACTGAAAACTGATTTTCCCCACCCTCTGTTTTTCCTTTTGACTTCTCAGAGGTCCAGTTCCTCATAGTCATTACCTATTTCAAATAATGCAAAGTCACTTGCAGAGTAGCTTGCCTGCAGAAGTCTCTCTCTCTCTCTCTCTCTCTCTCTCTCTCTCTCTCTCTCTCTCTCTCTCTCTCTCTCTCTCTCTCTCTCTCTCTCTCTCTCTCTGGTCAACCCTGATACCCTAAAGGAATTTTCCTGCCTGTCAATTTCTCCCCGCCAAGTTCAGGCATCCCAAAAAACTTCTCTTTGTGTAAGGCTTATATGTTAAGAAACCATATCAAATTAAAAAAGCATCCAGTGGCAAAATAAACTCACTACTTTACACATAAATCAGATATTCTTGTGCCTCATTATATTTTTTCTCTGATTAAGATCAGGTCTTAATAGAATAATGTAGCATTTGGGGGAAAAGATACAAGCCAAGAGACCAGCTCCAGAGGCCAAGATGGAGAAGATCTCCATGGCCACCATGGATTTTCCTTTGGTGCTCAGGTAGGGAGGGAGGAAGGTGATCCAAACACTGCAAAAGACCAGCATGCTAAAAATAATGAACTTGGCTTCATTAAAGCTGTCAGGCAATTTCCTAGCCAAAAAGGCTACCGTGAAACTGACAAGGGCCAGGAAAGCCAGGTAGGCAAGGGTAGCATAAAACATTGAAGCTGAGTCTTCATTACATTCCAAGATGGCCTCTCCTATCAAGGAGTGGAAGTCCAAGTTGAGAAATGGTGGAGAGGTTACCAAGCCAGATGGCACAAAGAACTGCTTGGACCAGGCGACAGGCTAAGACAATGGAGTTGGTCAATGGTTTTCCTAAGAGTTTCTTTGTCTTGTTCCCTGGCCAGAACCACCATGACAGTTTTTGCCAAAACAGAAGAAACAGCAATGGAAAAGAGAATGGCAAAGAGTAGCTTGTTGGAAGAGACAAGTGAACATCCTAGGTTGACCAATAAAGAGGAAAGAGCAGAGGAAGCAGAGCAGGAGGGAGACCAGAAGGATGTAAGTGAGATCTCTGTTGTTGGCCTTGACAATTTTTGTGTCACGATACATAAGAAAAATGCCCAGAATTGCCAATGTGTTCACAGAGAGAGAAAGAGCGAGAGATGCTAAAGTGTATCCCAAGGTGTCATGATAGGGAAGAAAGTGGATCTTCTTGGCAATGCTGCAGTCCTCGTCCTTATTGGGATATTGGTCTTCTGGGCAAGGATCACAGTGAACTGCATCTGAAATCAAGAAATCAAATCTTTGTCTGAGGATTCCAGGGACATCTGCCATAAACCTTATTTCCCCTTTATTATTCCTCCCTCCCTTTACTGTAGCATGACTTCCCCTTTCTGGCCAGTCCACAAAGGAAGTGATAAAATGATCCATTGTGCATTTCACTATGGATGAAACAAGTTCACTCTTTGTATGTTATTGAGGATGCTTTGGCTAAGTAAACCCCAGACAAGAATGTGTTCACCTCCAGCTAGTCTGGTTAGTTTGCTATTTAAACAAAGACCATCTCCAGTCACTTGCTACTTCCATGACTATTGTGGTTTTAAGTGTGAGAGAGATTGCCATTTTTCCCCACTTTTTACTCCAATCACGAAAAAGACCGACAGATCTGTCAGCCAGAAATCCTACTCTTTTGTCTGTTTATGTATTATTTTTGCATATTGTATTGAGAAGATCTAAAATGCAACAGAGAAGGTCATGAAAATGTCTACTAAGTTTTGAGAGAAGGAAAGGTCTCTTTTCCTGATCCAAAGTGGTTTACAGAGAAATTGATTACAAGAGGGAGAGAAGAAAGAATGATCCAGAATCACTATAGCACTGAAAGTTCTTTGGCTCAGGTTCTCCGCTATATACTTCAAATCTATTGGTTTATATTTTTTTTATTGTTGTTGTTGTAGTTGAGTGTTAGCAGACATGGATAGATGCATCTCCTCTTCCTCTGACATTACCAACTGGAAGATCTGCTTTTGACATTTGTAGAGCAAAGGCCAAAGATTCACTTCTGTTCCTTTCCCGTGCTTTCCTCATAAATCTCCTCCCTTTCTATGTCATCTGAGTTAACTCTAAAAATACCAGACAGTACTGCATATCTTGTCAATGCAATAATATCCTATATTAACAGTGTTGACATCCGGCCCCCCTCACAAAAAGGACATATCCTGTAATGTAAACAAAAGCATATATTAATGACTAGTTTTTGGTTTGTTGGGGTATTTCGTATGAAACCTTTTGACGAGCCTGTCAGCTTTCACCTCACTGGATTTCACCCAAGTGGCTTCAGACAATGGGTATCCCTTCCATTGTACTAGGTACTGCAATTTCCCTTTAAAAATTCTAGAATCAACAATATATGTTTCACTTCATAATGGGTCTGCCCCGCAACTACGAGGGGCCCAGGTGCTTTCTTCGGGGGAGGTCTTAAAGTGGAGCCCCGATAAGGTTTTAACAAGCTACTGTGGAAGACAGGGTGAATTTTACCCAAAAGTCTAGGGAGTTTCAGTTTTACGGTGACTGGATTGATGATCTTTACGATAGGAAAAGGCCCTAAGAATTTCGGTCCTAATTTCTTGCTGGGTAATTTGAAGCGTAAATATTTGGTTGACAGATAAACCTTTTCCCCAACTTGGAACGTTCTTTGGGGAGCCCTCTTTTTGTCAGCTTGCTTTTTATAGGTTTCAAAAGTATTTTTTAAAGCAGCTTTTGTGTTTCTCCAAACTTCCTCCCATCCCCTCACCCATTGGTCAAGTGTCTGGGAAGCGGTTGGCACTCTGAAAGGTGTGTAGCCGGTGCTGCTATGCACAGAATTGTTGTACGCCACCTCTGCAAAAGGGAGGAGGTCAGTCCAGTTCGTCAGTCCAGACACGTAGCATCTGAGATATTGCTCCATCATTTTGTTAGCGGATTCTGCAGTTCCGTTGGTGGCCGGATGAAAAGCGGATAATAAGCCTTGAGATGATCCAATTAATTTAAGAAAACTCCTCCAAAACTTTGCTGTGAACTGCACCCCGCTGTCTGAGATTATTCGCTTAGGGGCACCGTGCAGTCGGTAGATATGTTTCAGGAACAATTTAGTCAGTCGTTGAGCGGATGGGAGTCCTTTGCAGGCAATGAAATAAGCCTGCTTCGAAAACAGGTCTATTACAGTCCAGATGACAGTATTTCCTCTACTTTCAGGTAGGTCTACGATAAAGTCCATAGCTATTTCTTCCCAGGGATGGGAAGGGTCTGCCACCGGCTGCAGTAATCCAGGGGTTTTCCCCGGTATTCTTTTCATTGTGGCACATACGGTTTTGTGATCTGTCTATACTTCAAATGGCACCTTGCTCCCCTCTAGGTAGTGTCGCCAGTTTAACAATCCCCATCTAATTGCAAAGGCCTCTTTTTCCCATATTGCCCATCTCCGTTCACTTTCTGTAAATTTTTTGGAGGTGTAGGCGCAGGGTTGCAGGACCCCATTTTTATTCTTTTGGAGTAGTACAGCTCCAACGACCACATCACTTGCGTCAGCTTGTATTACAAAGGGTTCCCCTGGGCAGGGGTGCTTTAGGACCGGCTCAGCAGCAAATAGTCTTTTTAAATTCTCAAAAGCTGTTTGACAGCTCATAGCCATGCTAGTGGTTGGCCCGGTTGCGTCTTCCCTCCTTTCCCACCCCTGTTTTGAGTAAATCTGTAAGGGGTAGGGCAATTTTGGCAAAAGAGGGGATGAATTGACGGTAGAAGTTGGCAAAACCTAGAAATCTCTGGAGCTGTTTGCGGCTTTTGGGGGGCTGCCATTCGATTATAGTTTTCACCTTGGATGGATCCATCTCAATGCCTTCGTTGGAGATTCTGTAGCCGAGGTAATCTAATCAGGTCTGGTGAAATTCACATTTTGACAATTTGGCATAAAGCTTGGCATTCAATAGTTTCTTTAACACTTCTCTCACCAGCTTTATGTGATCAGTCATATTCGTGCTGTATATCAGAATATCATCAAGGTACACCAGAACCCCTTTGTACAAGTGATCATGTAGGACCTCATTAATCAACTGCATGAATACGGCTGGGGCCCCTTGTAGTCCAAATGGCATGACTTTGAATTGATAGCTCCCCATGGGGCAGTTGAAGGCAGTTTTCCACTCATCTCCTTCTTTTATTCTCACACGGTAATACGCCTCTCTCAGGTCTAATTTAGTGAAGGCACTCCCCTTAGCCAGATGAGTTAATATGTCCTTTTGGAGGGGGAGGGGGTATTTGTTTTCCACACTCACAGTGTTGAGGCCCTTATAGTCTATGCAGAGACAAAGAGACCCATCTTTTTTCTCTTTAAATAACACGGGGGCTCCCACGGTAGATTTGGCCCATTCAATGAACCCCCTTGCTAAATTTTTATTCACGTATTGCTGCATCTCTTCCATTTCGAGGGGGGACATAGCGTACATTCTCGGGTGTGGAAGTTTGGCTCCTGGTATCAGTTCGATAGAACAGTCATTGGGCCTGTGAGGGGGTAGGACATCGCATTCATTTTCACTAAATACCTCCACCGTCTGGTGACGGTGAGGCAGCCAAGTGCGCTTGTTCATTGGGTGGCTTAAAGTGTCCCGCAATGTCAGTTGAATCAGTGGGAGGCTCAGGCCCTATAGGTAGTCTCATTGTTCTCATTCCTTTCTCCCACCAGATAAATGGCTTCCATTTGTCCAACCAGGCTAAACCTAGAATCACAGTCTCAGTCATTTTTGGGGCCACCAGGAACCGAATAAATTCCCAGTGCGTGCCTATTTCTAGGCGTAAGGGCTCAGTTAATTGTGTGACTAAAGTCCCTCCCACCAGGGAGCCATCAGCTTGCTCGAACCTCATAGGTTTGGAGAGTTGTTTTGCCCGTATGCCAATTTTCATGGGAAAGGGTAGGCTAATAATGCATCGGGTGCATCCAGAATCGATTAGCATGTTTAAGTCTATTTGTGACCCTGATTTAGGGATTATAAGCTTGGCGGGAAGTGAAAAAGATGGGATTTGTCGACTCACCATCGGGTCGTTCTCTCCTTTGTCGTCGTGGTCAAAGGAGGGTAGAGCAGGGGCGGGTCCACCTGGATTCCCAGCGTCCTTTTGTGTGGGAAGTGTAATCTGGGCAACAGGTTCTTGCGTGGTCTGGTTGGATTTTTCTCTCATTAGCCCCTGGGCAGGTCTCCTTCTCGCTGCTGGTTCCGGACTGCTCTGCAGTTGGGTTAGGGGATCGGACAGTTTGCTGCTTGATGTCCCTTCTTTCCGCACCGGAAACACTTTATTGATGCGCTTGCAGGTGGCCCGGGTCTTTCAGTCATCGCGATAGACAGAGGGTCTCGTGGGGGTGATTGTTGTTCGGATTGCTCTGGTTGCTGCTCAGATTCAGGTGGGGAAGGCTTTTTATAGCGGGTGAGCTGAACGTCTAGCTTCACCGTTGTCTGGTACCACTTGTGCAGTTGGTCAGGTACTGCTTGAATAATGCAGGCCTGAGAGAGGTGATCATCTAATCCCTCAATGAAGTGATGGATTAGGGACTGCTCTGGCCACCCCTCTACCTGACCTGCAATCTTGCAAAACTCTCGCACGTACTCCAGGGCAGGCCTGCTGGTTTGTTTTATTTTGTGGATTTGTTCTCTTGCTTTTAGGTCAAGGGATGGGTCCTCAAATCTTTCTTTCAGACCCAGGAGGAAGAGGTGGGGGTCTTCCAATTCTGGGGCTTGCTCATTATTGTTCAGCCATTCAGATGCTTCTCCCTCTAGGCTGGATGCAATCACATCAACCATAGCCCCTGGGTCCGGGGAGAGATAGGCCCAGCAATTCAAGTGAGAGCTTACTTGGTTGAGGAAAAAAATCAGATTCTCCGGATCCCCATTGAAGGTTGCTCTGAATGGTGGAGCAATTATAGGTTGTTTGGCCCCCCCACTGTGGCTGTTGCTGCTGCTGGCCCCATCCTGGTTGCTGGTTTATGCCCAGGGGTTGCACGTTTGGGGGCTGGGGCCAATCTCCCTGTTGTGGCCATCCTCCCTCCAGCTGCTGATCTCCTGGGCCCTGCTCCACCCCAATCTGTTGCAAGGCCTCTATTAGCTGTGGCAAGTTCAGAGTATTTATAGGCTGTTGGGGCCCCCACTATGGCTCTTGCTCCCTCTCAAGCTGTTGCAAGGTCCCTACCAGCTGTGGTGAGCTCAGAAGTTGTCTGCTCCCTGCCTGCTTTGAATGCCACACTCCCCATTGTTGCAGAGCCCTCAGACTGGAATTCCCTCTCTATTCAGGGCTGGAGTCCCTGATAGAGAAAGACAGAGTCTGAAAGGCTGTCTGATACTAAATGGAGGGGCTGTAGGCTTCTCTCTGCAGGAGTGGATCTCTGCCTCTCTCCTTTGGGGTTTGAGATATTTCCAGTAACTCACCCAGGCCTTGAGTGGCAGTCTGCCCGTTTTCTGTCCACCGGTTCTCATTCGTCTGCCAAAATTCATTTTCCCACAGCATGCTGTCTGTTACTTCCCCCTCTGGGTTATCAGCCACTGCCGGGTTGTATTCAACAAACTCCCGTTTCATGATAGATGGTCTTCCTCCTGAATTCTGTCATTCTCACTCCAGGCTAGGAGAAAGAGGTGGGGGTAATGCACCTCCATTTGTTTGAAAAGAAATCCAGATTCTGGCATGTTGTTATGGTTCCGAAGGAAGATGCTTTTCAAAGAATTCTGAGGCTTTGTTTCCCTTTTAGAATCTTTATTTTGCAAACATAGCTGCGGCACATACAAAGCGGATGCCAGAATCTGAATTTCTCTGGCTTGCGTCTATCTTTACTTGCTAAACCACTCCCTTATTTTACAGTAATAAATTACGTCTTCCAATTAGGCTGGAGGCCAAAGATTCACTTCCGTTCCTCTCCCGTGCTTTCCTCATAAATCTCCTCCCTTTCTATGTCATCTGAGTTAACTCTAAAAATACCAGACAGTACTGCATATCTTGTCAATGCAATAATATCCTATATTAACAGCGTTGACACCCAACTGAACAGTGTGAGGGAAAGGAGTTCTAGGAGGAGCGGGAGGGGGGAGCAAAACAGAAAGAGGAGAAATGGGTTCTAATTGAGGCAACATTGAACTACTTGGTTCTCAGTAAGCTTTATCAAAAATGTCTATGGCAATGTAACTGATATGCTTAAAAAAATTCAACACAACAATTCTTCCTTGAGGACAGTAACAGCAGAAAACCAGAGAGGTATCTTGAGGTTTGCTAATTATGAATATCCATGTTTATATCATTGATTACCTATGCATATGTATCACAATCTTCTCCTTTCCTGAATTGTATAAATATGAGTGAATTCTTTTGTCTGTAGGAGTCCTTCCCATTGTTTACTCCAGTAAGCACAATTAAATCCTAAAGTCAGATTTGATAATTAGTTTGGGATCCTGCATTTGATTCCATAATGGAAATAGTCCATAGAAATCACAGTTGCCCACCCTAATGACATCCTGCCTTTCAAGAAGTTCTTCCTAATCGCAAAAATTTCTGCACCTGCCACAAATCAGACCTGAAATGTGTTACATGCAAATCAGGTTTTTCAGCAAGTAGCTGTGATATTTTATGATTCAATAGACCTTTTTCCAGCTAAAAGGATGTTCTGCATCTCCAAAAGAGAAGGAATATTTCCTGAATTTACATCATTGCCTTCCAAGTCACCTGTGTGGACCAGTTGATTGCATCAGAGTTAATGGTAAATGCCTGACCTGGGGAAGCCCTAGGATCGATTTCCCCAATTTTCACAAGAACAATTGATTGATTGGGGAGGAAACCTCAGTTGAGAAGATCATAATGGGCAGATCCCAGTCCATTTTCTGAGAAGGAGACTTCCTCTCCAGCACTGTTGTTGAACTGCACATTCCTCAAATAGGGAAGAATCTGAAACAAAAGAGACCTTCTGAAATTGGAGTAATTGGCTGAAAACCACAAATGAGACATCATGGCTCCTATCATTCTATTATGGCCCTATTTTAGCAGACCAGTTTATGTCTGAGAAGCTTGTTCATGGAGATTTGAGCAATTACAAGGAACCGCAAATGCTTAGCTACTTTGCCAACACAACCAAAGCTTTCCTTTGTGATTGGGCATTTGTATCAATGGTTTTTTCAACTCCATTTTAAACACATGATGCCTACCTACAAAGACTATAATGCCACAAATCAAACTTCCCTGTTGGGCTTTCCTCATACTTTACTTTGCTATATACATTTTGAAATATTTACTTTGGCCCAAGGTCTTGCAAATGAGAAATGTATTTTAGGAATGATTAAATAATTTCTTCCAAAATGGAAGGCTATATTGAAGGAAAAGCCTGCCCTGGGTTCTCACTTCACTGTCCAGAGAGGTCCAATATTTAACCTTTGATGTAGAAAAGCTTGATGAATTTCAGACCAGGAACAGATTGGATTCAGGCTACATACTGAGAGAAACTGAGGTGGTTCTGGAAATGTGCCCATAAGGACTTCAACTACCCTCTTGAAGCATCTTGCATAAACACACCCTGATTGTCATCTTGCTCTGAGCTGACATCTCCTCCATTAAACGGTTACCTCCTTCAGAACATTCTATGAAGATGTTTCCTCTCTGGTTCTTATGAATAACTAGTTTGATTTATTTTTCTTTTCCCCCCTCTACCCATTTTCAATTAAACACTGCACTTAATTAATATCATTGTTTTTAATGATTGCTGTTTTAACCTGTTCTGATATGCTGATATGTTAGCATACAGATAGATATTTAACGAGTAATTCCAGAAATACATATGAGAAACTTTCTCTCTAAGGATCTATGGAATGGATAAAAAGTTACAGAGATTACCTGCCATGAATGGACAGTTGAGATCTTCTTTCCAAGCCTCATCATGGCTGATTGACCTCCAGATCCATACATTGCATGTAATGAGTGTGGCACAGCATAAATGGCATTGTAGATGTTGTAACTTTCACCAGTCATTCTTGTTTCAAGCAAGGAAGATGGTACATTTTGTAAATTCTCCTTCCCATTACAGTTTTTCATCCTTTCTGAATAAAATTGACCTGGTTTCTGGGAGTCGCACTCAGACTGTTTCCCACCATAATGGGAGAAACAGACTTATTTTCCAGTTAGAAGGATGTTTGGTGTTCTCAGGAGAGAATATTTCCCTACATTTAGGATATTTCATTCCAGCTCATCTTTGAGGCCCAGATGATTGCATCAGAGTTAATGGTGAAATCCTGGCCTGGGGGAGCTCTGGAATCTATTTGTTCAACTTTCATGGGGACTAAAGACTAATTGGGGAAGAAAAGCCAGTTGATAAGATCATAACGAGGAGATCCCAGTCCATTTTCTGAGAAGGAGACTTCCTCTTCAGCACTGTTGTTGAACTGGACATTCTTCAAATAGGCAAGAATCTGAAAAAAAAGAGATGTCCAGGAATGGAGAAATTCACTGAGAGCCACAAATGAGACATCATGACTTCTATCATGCTGGGATGGACACCAAAGACATTCCCTCAGTGGAGAAGTGAGCAATCAGAAGTAACACCAAATATTTGATTCCTTCCCGAACAATAGAAAAGATTTTCCTTATCACTGAAGATTTGTAGTATGACATTTCAACTCCAGTTTTAACAGAATTACAGATTTACCTAAAGTACAAATACTTTAGATAAAATAATGCAAGTGTGGTCAAGTGGACGGAAGAGCCCACCCTGGGGTGTCTCTTCACTGTCCAGATAGGTCCAATGTTTCTCGTTTGAAGCATAATGTTTTGAGGAGCTCATTAGGACCACTTTGATGCATACTTTGTGTGCTGAAGTTAACAGAGGATGCTGTCACACAAGCAGGTAAGATGGCAAACTAAAGAAAGTGGGGTCACAAAGGATACTAAGCCATAGAACCATAAATCAAGGTTTAAAAAAATGCCTTTTTAAGGTTGGGTTCAGGCTTCATTCTGAGGGAAACTGAGCTAGTTCTGCAAAGAGGCCCACTGATCTGTTGAAGCACCATTCATAAACACACCCAGATTGTAATCGTGCTTAGGACTGACATACCCTCCCTGCAATGATAGAATAGAATAGAATAGAATAGAATAGAATAGAATAGAATAGAATAGAATAGAATAGAATAGAATAGAATAGAATAGAATAGAATAGAATAGAATAGAATAGAATAGAATAGAATAGAATAGAATAGAATAGAATAGGATAGGATAGGATAGGATAGGATAGGATAGAGCTGGAAGGGACCTTGGAGGTCTTCTAGTCCAGCCCCCTGCTCAACCAGGAGAACCTATACCGTCTCAGACAGCTGAATGTGCAGTATCTTTTTAAAAATCTCCAGTGATGGAGCATCCACGATTTCTGGTGGTAAGCTGTTCCACGGGTTGATTGTCCTCACTGTCAGGAAGTTTCTCCTTAGTTCCAGGTTGCTTCTCTCTTTGATCAGTTTCCAACCATTTTTTCTCATCCTTCCCTCTGGTACTTTGGTGAACAGCCTGGCCCCTCTGCCTTGTGGAAGCCCCTCAGATACTGGAACACTTATATCATGTCTCCCCTATTTCTTTTTTTCTTTAGACTAACCAAACCCAAGTCCCGTAGCCGTTCTTCGTATGTTTTAGTCTCCAGGCCTTTGATCATCTTAGTTGCTCTTCCCTGAATTTTTTCCAAACTATCAACAACTTTTTTGTGATAAGGTGACCAAAAGTGGCTGCAATATTCCAGGTGTGGTCTTACTAGGGTTTTATAAAGCGGTAATAATACTTCGCGTGATCTTGATTCTATGTCTCTGTTTATGCAACCCAGGATTGTATTAGCTCTTTTGGTTGCTGCTGCACACTGCTGGCTCATAGTCAAGGTCCCTCTCACAGTTACTGTTTTAAGCCAGGTCTCACCCAATCTGTATTTGTACCTTTGGTTTCTCCTGCCTAAGTGTAAGACTTTGCTTTTCTCCACATTGAAACTCTTTTTGTTGGATAGGGCCCATTGTTCAATTTTGTCAAGATCTTTTTGGATCCTGAATTTTTCTTCTGGGGTGTTGGCTACTCCTGTCAGTTTGGTGTCATCTGCAAATTTGATGATCACACTTTGAAACTCAGGCACCATCAAAGACCTTTCAGGACCTTATTGGAAGTTCTTTCCTCTATAGAACCTATGGGCAACAGGTTTTGTTTACTTCTCTTTTCCCTCCTCTACCCCTTTTCAACAAAATAAGGAGAAATTTCCTGACCGTGAGAACAATTAATCATGGAACGACTTGCCTCCAGAAGTTGTGAATGCTCCCACACTGGGCATTTTTAAGAAGAGACTGGACAGCCATTTGTCTGAAATGGTCTAGGGTTTCCTGCTCAAGCAGGGGGTTGGACTAGAAGACCTCCAATGTCCCCTCCAACTCTGTTATTCTGTTAACTATTATACTTAATTCTTATGATTTTTGTTTTGTAATAATTGCTGATTTAATTCATTCTGAAATGAGAAACTTCCTCTCTAAGGATTTGTGGACCAGATAATAAGTTACAGAGGTCACCTGCCATGCCTGGATATTTAATATCTTCTTTCTAATCCTTCGCATGCCTGTTTGGTTTCCTGATCCATGCATTGCATGGAAGGTATGTGCCACAGGATAAATGGCATTGTAACTTTCACCTGTCATACTTGTTTCAAAAATGAAAGCTGGAACATTCTGTAAACTTTCCTTGCCTGTACATTGTTTCTCCCCTTTTGGGGGGATTTTTCCTTGTTTGTGGATCTTGCAGCAAAAGACCCATTCACACCATAGTGGGAGTAAGACTTCCCCTTGTGGGTTTGAAGGGTCTAACGACTGGAGGAAAAGTCTACATTTTGAGACATCCTTGTTGTAGTCCCTAAAATGCAAAGCCCTATGCAAAGTCTTTATAGCTTTGAAAATGTTTTCGAACACGATAAATTTCCAATGAGAAGTTAGAATCCAAACATTCTGAAGTGATGTCTTCCCAAAATCTTGGTAGGAATACAGAGCAACCAACACATTTGCAATAGTAGCAGAGTTTCCAAACAGAATAATCACTTCAGCAATCACATTTTAGAAAAAACCCCCACAAATTTCTCCATTATAAACTTAGGATCATCAGATATCAGCATTTCAGTGAAGGCCAGGCACATCTCATTCTCCTTGAGCATTGGCATCAGAGTTGACATAAAATGTCCTCCGGTCTCACTTTCAGAGGCCAGAAGCCCAACCCATTTCCATGGGGAATGCAAGAATAGCCGGACTAAACCCACACACTGAGGAAATTCCTTGGAATTAATCTGGAAGAAGGAAGCATAAAGTCTTTTGTCTTCCTGAGGGAGCTCAAATCCAGCACCGAGCTGGAGAAAGTGAGATTTTTCATTCAAAGACAAAGTAAAGTTTATGATGACTTTGGGGGTCACCATTGTGTGGTTATTGCCCCACCGGTCAGGCTGACTCATGTTGAGTGGCAAACCTAGCTTCTTCCCTTCATAGGAAGAGCCATTGGTCAGCTTTGAAAGTGTCCAACTACTATGTTCTTTGATGGCCTAGTTTCATTTCACTGCTAACTCTTCTAAATATAATTGCTGTTTCCAGTTAATTCCCCCGCATGATGTGGCCAAAGTAAATGAGATGCAGTTTTGTGATTTCCTTTCAGCAGCATATCTGGTATTATGTGCTCCAGTAATTGCTTGTTAGTCACTTTTGCTGTCCAAAAGACTGTTTTATATGTTATACTAATTAGTTAAGCAGGTCAGATCATAATATTGAGACCTAAGCAAACTTTTTAAAATACTTTAAAGTGTATTGTACCAAATCTCAAATGGAAATAGAAGGAATTTCATTTTTTTAATGTATATTTTATTAATTTTTTACAATAGCAATCATACTATTTAATAAGCAACACGTTGTCTGGGTTTATATGTTTAACATTAATAATAGTACAATTTCCATTCCTACCACCTTTCAAACAGGAGCTAAAAATGGTACATCTTTGGACAGAGATGATTATAAAATATTTATATGATTTCTAATCATTTATTGAAGGCCCTCTCTTATTTCATTGTTGTTAAGAAATCACATCAAATTAAAAAAAGCCCATTTGTATGATTTCCATACAAATCAGAGATTCTTGTGCCTCATTACATTTCCTCTTTGATTCAGATCAGGCCTCAATAGGATAATATAACACTTGGGGAAAAAAATGCAAGCCAAGAGACCAGCCCCAGAGGCCAAGATGGAGAAGATCTCTACGGCCACCATGAATTTCCCCTTGGTGCTCAGGTAGGTGGGGAGGAAGGTGATCCAAACACTGCAGAAAACCAGCATGCTAAAAGTAATGAACTTGGCTTCATTAAAGGTGTCTGGCAATTTTCTAGCTAGAAAAGCCACTGTGAAACTGACGAGAGCCAAAAAACCCAAATAGGCAAAGACAGTGTAAAACATTGAAGCAGACCCTTCATTACATTCCAAGATGATCTCTCCTACCAAGGAGTGGAAGTCCAAGTTGAGAAATGGGGGAGAGGTTGCCAGCCAGGTGATGCAAAGAACTGTTTGGATCAGGGGACAGGCTAAGACAATGGAGTTGGTCAGTGGTTTTCCTAAAAGTTTCCTTGTCCTGTTCCCTGGTTTTGTTGCCATGAAGGCCATAACCACCATGACAGTTTTTGCCAACACAGAGGAAACTGCAAGGGAAAAGAGAATGGCAAAGGCACTTTGTCGGAAGAAACAGGTGAGCTTTCCTGGTTGACCAATGAAGAGGAAGGAGCAGAGGAAGCAGAGCAGCAGGGAGACCAGGAGGATGTAGGTGAGATCTCGGTTGTTGGCTTTGACAATTGGTGTGTCACGATGCATAAGGAAAATTGTCAGAACTGCCATTGTGATCACAAAGAGAAAAAGAGTGAGAGATACTAAAGTGTACCCCAGGATCTCTTGGTAGGAAAGGAAGTTGAGATTCTTGGCAATGCAGTGGTCCTTCTCCTTGTTGGGATATTGGTCTTTTGGGCAAGGGTCACAGTGAGCGGCATCTGAAATCAAGAAATCAAATCTTTGTCTGAGGGGGACACCTGTCATGAGCAATATTTCTCCCTCATTATTCCTCCCTCCTTCCCTCTACTATGGCATGACTGTCCCCATTCTGCTATTGCCAATACACAAAGGAAGTGATGGAATGACCCTTTGTGCATTTCATGGTGCATCAAAAAAAGGCAAATCTTTCTATATTATTCATGATACTTTGGCTAGGTTAGCTAGAGACAAGGATGTGTTCAGCTCCAGCTAGCTTGGTTTGTTTTCTGTGGGACAAAAGGCCGTCTCTGATCACTGGGTGCTTCCATGACTATTGTGGCTTTCAGGGCAAGAGAGATTGCCAGTTCTTCCCTAATTTTCTTCTCTCTGCCAGAAATGTTATACTTTTGTGTATTTGGGCATTTTGTGTATGTTTGTGCTGAAGAGATCTAAAAAGGTAACAGAAAAGGACATGAACACATCTACTGAGTTGTGTGAGAGGGAAAGATCTCTTTTCCTGATCAAAAGCAATTTATAGAAAATTTGATTGCAGGTGGAAGAAAGGAAAGAATGATCCAGAAGCACAGCACTGAGAGTTCTTTGGGTCAAATTCTCTGCTTTGTACTTCTAATCTGTTGATTCAGACTTTTGTTATTGTTCTTGCAGGGAAAGATTGGCAGACATGGATAGAGGGATCTCCTGTTCCTCTGACAGGTCTATCCATTTCATAGGTGATTGATAGTGCTGATGGAAGAAACACATCCTAAAGATTAAAGAAATTAACTTGAAATTGAGTGGTAGCTAGTTTTTCCAATGGGACATGACACTACAACAAATGAAATTTTTGAGGAGTGAGAAAGGGGGCCTATGGTGGCAGGACACTTTAAATCCATAAACTGAAAAATTCTGCAGTAAGCTATAAATACTTTGACAGATGTCAATCCTACAGAAAATGGCAACAAGATTAAAATTTTGATTTAATGATTGACTTGCTTTATCCTTGAATATCTGCTTTTGATATTTCCTCTACCTGTTTGATTAGAAATGGTCCCTTCTGGACAAGGGACACATTGATAGCAGCAAACCTGCTCGCCCTCTGGAACTCTTCTCCTCTCTCCTGCCTGGCACCTCTTCATGCCACACCTGGCAAAGGGCGCCTTCTAATAAAGAAAAGGGAAATGCTTGAGATGGGATAAGCAATGAACTTGCTTCATTGATTCTTCTCCACATTCCTATTTCAATTGAAAACAAGTCTTCAAAAGAAATAGTTCATCTGGGCTTCCGAGAAACCAAACATACCTCCTGGGTGAATTACGCAAGCAAGATTCCTGTCCCTTCAATGGATGCTGGAGATTGGAGCTGGGACCTTGGCATGCAAAGGAGGGCTTGTGACATTAAGCTACAGCTTTGATAAAATAGTACATTATGAGGACTAATTGAACAGGGTGAGGAAAATGAGTTCTTGAAGGAGAGGGAGGGGGTGAGCAAAAGAGAAACGGGAGGAATAGGTTCTAATTGAGGCAGCATTGAAATCCTTTATTTAAATTTGTTTGGCCACAAAACCAATATGCTTCTGTTTATTAAGAAAATAATTCTTTCTTGAGGATAGTAACAACAGAAAGGTGGAGAAGTAACTTGATTCTATAAGAGTCCCTCCCATTGTTTACTATTAAATCCTGCAGTGAGATTTGATTACTGGTTTTGGGGTCCTGTGTTTAATTCCATAATGGCATTAGTCCATATAAATAATTGTTGCCCACCCTAATGGCATCCTGACCTTCCAGAAGTTCGTTCCAATCCCAACCCTTTGTGGGCCTACCACAAATCAGATCTGAAATGTGTTACATGCAAATCAACTTTTTCATCACATGGCTGCCACATTTTCTGATCCAATAGACCTGTTTTTCCAGTTAGAAAAATGTTCTGCATCCCCAGGAGAGAATGAAGCTTTCCATGAATTTACAACATTAGCTTTCAACTCACCTTTGTGGCCCAGACAATTGCACCAGAGTTAATGGTGAAATCCTGACCTGATGGAGCCCCGGGATAGATCTGCCCAACTTTTACAAGAACATTTGATTGATTGGGGAGGAAAACCCAGTTGAGAAGATCATAACGAACAGACCTCAGAACATTTTCTGAGAAGGAGACTTCTTCTCCAGCAGTGTTGTTGAACTTGACATTCCTCAAATAAGGAAGAATCTGAAACAAAAAAGACCTTCAGAATTTGGAGTAATTGACTTAAAACCACAATCGAGACATCCTGGCTCCTGCCTGGTGTTGTCACTTCACTGTCCAGAGAAGTCCAACATTGATCCTTTGATGCAGAAACTCCTGATGAGTTTCAGACCAGGAACAGGTTGGATTCAGAATACATACAGAGAAACTGAGGTGGTTCTGGAAATGTGCCCACAAGGACTTCAATTGCCCTATTGAAGCATCTGGCACAAACACACCCAGATTGTCAACTTGCTCTGGGCTGACACCTCCTCCATGAAACGATCACTTTCTGAAACTCAGGAAGCCATTGAAAACCTTTCAGGACTTTCTATGAAGACGTTTCCTCTATGGAACTTATGGATAACTAGTTTGGTTTATTTCTGTGTTCCACCCTCTCCCTTTTCAACCAAATGCTACAGTTAATTCATATCACTGTTTATAATAATTGCTGTTTTAACCTGTTCTGATATTCACTGACATTGTAGCATAAAGATATTTCATGAGTAGTTCAAGAAATACATATCAGAAACTTCCACTCTAAGGATCTGTGGACGGGATAAAAGGTTGCAGAGATTACCTGCCATGACTGGACGCTTGAGATCCTCTTTCCAAGCCTCATCATGGCTGGTTGTCCTCCAAATCCATGTACTGCATGTAAAGCATGTGCCAGAGCATGAATGGCATTGTAGATGTTGTAACTTTCACCAGTCATTCTTGTTTGAAACAAGGAAGATGGTACATTTTGTAACTTTTCCTTCCCAGTACAGTTTTTCATCCAGTGTGCAGAAAATTTATATGGTTTGGGAAAGTTGCAAACAAAGACCTTTTCCCACCATAATGGGAGAAACATATCACCTTGAGGGTTCAAAGGGTCTAAAGACCGGAGGAAGTGGCTGAATTCTGTGACATCACTGATGTGGTCCCTAAAATGCAAAGCCCCATGCAAGGGCTTTAGAGTTTGCCATATATCTACATGATGCATTACACTAAGTTTCCAAGAGGAAGTTAGGATCCAAACATTCTGAAATGATCCCCTTTCATTTTTTACATAAATATATAGACCCCACTGAAAAGCTGCAACAGTTCCAGAGTCTCCAAAGAAAACAATGATGTCAACTGTAAGCCACATTTTGGAATATACAAGTAACTGGACCATATGCTTTTCAGACTCATCTTTCATTATATGAGTGAAAGCCAGGCAGATCTCATTTTCCTTGAGCATTGGCATTAGAGTTGAGATAAAATGTTCCCCACTCTCACTTTCAGTGGCCAGAAGCCCAACCCAGTTCCACTGGAAATACAGGAGCAGCTGGACTAAACCCACAAACTGAGAAAATTCCTTGGGATTAATCCGGACGAAAGAAGGATAAATTCTTCTGTCTCCCCGAATGGACTCAAAGCCAACACTGAGCTGGAGAAAGTGAGAAATTCTTTAAAAGATAAAGCAAAATTTGATGCTCCCCATTGTGTGGTTTATTGACCCCATTAGTCAAGCTGAGTCATTTTGAGGGATAAGCATCTTCCCTTCTTAGAAAGAACCACAAATTAACATATTTGCAAAGTGGTGACATATTAGAATCCAATGGAAGAAACCATCAACCAATAATTTACATTATATGAAACATATCTTGACACATAAAATATTAAAGTGAATCCTCCCCAACACCTTTGGAGTCATCTTGCTCTTCTGTGTATTTGTCTGTTGTTTGTCTATTCCATAACTATATCTAAAGGAAGGATAGATAGATAGATAGATAGATAGATAGATAGATAGATAGATAGATAGATAGATAGATAGATAGATAGATAGATAGATAGATAGATAGATAGATAGATAGATAGATAGATAGATAGATAGATAGATAGATAGATAGATAGATAGATAGATAGATAGATAGATAGATAACATTTATTATCATCTTTTACTGTGGGCACATTGGCACACATTAAAAATTATAATTAGTTGCTTGCTCTCAAAATGTACACCACATTTAAACATGCTATATACAACAAATGTATAAACCTACACCCTTATATAAAAAAGCCCCTTTACCTGTGGGACTTTGAAGATGCTGAAGATGGAGGTCATCTGCCTTGAGGATTTGGCATTGTCACCTCCAATGACAGCGAGCAGAGTGTCCCGCTGGTCACATTTATAACCTGGAACCATTTGGTCACGTGTGGAGAGCAGAAAGAGGCTGATTAAAGAAATCCTCCGTTCCCACTGGCTATTGTCATACATGTGGAAGCCCAGGGTGATGTTGGGGAGGAGAACCAGATCCTTGTTGACCTCTCTAACAGCAAACACCAAGGCCAGGAACTGATGGTAGTTGTTGGGTATGGGTCTATGGTGAGAGAAACATTGCGAAATATTACAGGAAAGCTTGTGTGTGCTGATGGAATTTGCCTTGTCTTTGATCTTTATGGGGGGGGGGTTTGGAGAGGATGTCCCATATATATATATATATATATATATATTTGTTTTCTGAGGTTTTCACGGGTGTTTGTATGTAGGTCTTTGGTAATTCGGGTTTTCTCCCGTGTAAAATTGGAAGTGTCTTGGCAACGTTTCGACGAAGTCCCATTCGTCATCTTCAGGCTGGTGTCTTCGGCTTCGTGCTTCTAGGAGCAATGTGTGATCGCAGCTGTTTCTTCCTTTTAACTTCCTTTTAACTGCCAGTGGAGGTATGAACTGATTGGATGGGAGCTTGGTATATATATATATATATATATATATATATATAGACACACACACACACACACACACACATACACACTTTATATATATATATAGTACCCCATGCAGGAGCCATTTTGAGCTTTTCCTTGAATGTTCCATCTTGACTTATTTTCCAAATTAACAGTGCAAGTCATCTTCTTAACTAGGGCAGTGAGGTTCCTTATGTGTTGGCCCTCAGCTCTCTGTATGAGGTTTTATCAACTTCCTGATAATTCTGGAAAGATTGGGAATCTAGCCTGTTTTATCAGCTTGGCTCTTTATTGAGAAATACACAAAGGTTTGAACTACACCAGGACATTGAAACATCACTAGATCAAATATTTCTGAGCAAACAAAGCCAACAATAATCTACATCATTGTCCTCCAGATGAAACTTACAAAAATTGAATAGAATACCATAATGGGTCCATTTTAAAGTCTAGGCTAGCACTATTAAAATAGACACCAAGGGGCAAATTCCCACCAATAATGAGATCACCAGGCCTGTAATAGTAATCCTGAATCTGTAAACGTTTTGGCAACACATATCTGGTTTGCATCCTCCTAGCAGATGTTGGAGAAGTTGGAGGCAAGAACCAGAAGAGCAGCAGCAGGAGGAGAGGTAGCCCAGCCATTCTTGTCACCTTCCTTCCTAGATCAGAAATCAAGGTTTGATTTTTGCAGAAGCTGATTTGCAGCTATTATTTGAAATCTCACCAGAGTCTCAGCACATAGTCTGCTCATTCCACCTCGATGGCCCCAATGCAAATTTATATGAAATGTGTTTCCTCTTACCTGTGTTTCGGCTGTGACCAAAGACAAAACTAAGATCCACTGAGCCTCACCAAACCCAGGAGTTTGTTTTTTGCAAAGCAAGGCAAGGTGACACGTCCTGCCCCTACTGGGAGAACTAAGCACATATTTTTTACAACAGGTTTTATCTTGGAAGAATTGTGAGAGTAGAAATCTCCAGGTGATACATTAAGAATTACTGTTCTTCTGGCAATTGCAAAGAAAAGAAATTGTCCTAGTGCTAGATTATTTTTTTTACATCAGAAGAGGAAAAACATGTTCACATGTCTCTTGAGTTTCATGAAACTGAGCACCTGTGTCATAGTTTGTTCAGATAGAAAGTGTGCTAATGGGGCATAGTGGCACATGACAAACAGCTGTACCCTAGTAAATGTGAGTGATTATACCAATGTTTGGATGGAATAACTGGTTGATTTATGCCAACGTGACAGGGGATTAAATTAGAAGGAAACTTCTCTCATAGGTCTTGAAATTAGACAGAGATATTAGGATAATTTAAACTCTACAGGAGAGTTTTGTCCAAGTGCCTGAAGACTGTTGGATGAGGAGGAACAATCTTTGTTTTCATCATAGCAGACACAAGCAGCAATGGATGATAACACAACAGCTGTAGAAGACCCGGGATGAAGCAAATTGTCTAGGCCCACCTCAGTCAGAATTCAGGGCTGGGATAGAAAGGGCATTGCTTGTATTTTAGGAGTAGGATGCAGATAGTGTATCCATCCTGGTTCTACTTGACCTCTAAGTGGCCTTCAATATCATTAACCATGTGATCCTTCTGTATTGGCGCCTTGGATTGGGAATAGTTGTTGTCCAGCTGTTATGCCATGTCTGACTCTTCACAAACTTATATCATGCCAGGTCCCTCTCTCCTCCACTATCTGCCATAGTCTGCCCACACACATCTTCACTCTGTCGATGACACTATCTAAACATCTCATC
Organism: Azemiops feae; assembly: GCA_023970755.1. Lineage (NCBI taxonomy): Eukaryota > Metazoa > Chordata > Lepidosauria > Squamata > Viperidae > Azemiops > Azemiops feae. The sequence continues at coordinate 168,814 of JALGBA010003996.1, read as the reverse complement.
TTCTGCCATCCCCTTCTCCTTTGGCCTTCAATCTTTCCCAACATCAGGACCTTTTCCAATGAGTGATATAAGTGCACATATTCATAATTAACAACTTTCAAGTTACTCCTTGATCTTCTACTGTTATAATCTTCAAAAAAAAGAATCCTTGTCTTAGAAAAAGAAAGTAGGTTGTCATAAAGTTTTTGCTAAAAGTTCTTCTGAGCTTAATAATAATAATAATAATAATAATAATAATAATAATGATAATGACGACAACAACAACAACAACAACAACAACAACAACAACAACAACAACAACAACAATAATAATAATAATAATAATAATAATAATAATAATAATAATAATAATAATAATAATAATAATAATAATAATAATAATAATAATAATAATAATAATAAAGTTGGAAGGGACCTTGGAGGTCATCTAGTCCAGCCCCCTGTTCAGGCAGGAAACCCCATACCATTTCAAACAAATGGCTGTCCAGTCTCTTCTTAAAAACTTCCAGTGTTGGAGCATTCACCACTTCTGGAGGCAGGTTGTTCCACTGGTTAATTGTTCTAACTGTCAGGAAGTTTCTCCTTAGTTCTAGGTTGCTTCTCTCCTTGATTAGTTTCCATCCGTTGCTTCTTAAGGCATCTATGTCTCTGTTTGATTAACACATATTCCATTTATGATTCTACTCTGCAGACATGCTCCCATTTCTCTGAGAATTTATTTTCCTCACAATACCAATAGCATTTAGACTTATATACCACTTCACAGTGCTTTACAGCCCTCTCTAAGCGGTTTTACAGAGTCAGCATATTGTCCCCCAAAATCTGGGTCCTCATTTTATTGACCATGGAAGATGGAAGGCTGAATCAACCTTGATCCCATCAGGATGACCCACAAGGTCAAGGTCCCTTCCAAATTCTATTCTATTCTATTCTATTCTATTCTATTCTATTCTATTCTATTCTATTCTATTCTATTCTATTCTATTCTATTCTATTCTATTCTATTCTATTCTATTCTGTTCTGTTCTGTTCTGTTCTGTTCTGTTCTGTTCTGTTCTGTTCTGTTCTGTTCTGTTCTACTCTACTCTACTCTACTATATAATATTCTATTCTATTCTAGTGTATTGATAGTAGTAGTAGTAGAATAGTAGCAATAGTATACTAGTAATAGACACAATATAATATAGCATAGAGATAATAGTAATATATTATCAATAGTAATAGAAAACATATATGGGAAGAACTCACAAACTTATGTTTCTATCTTTCATTTTTGTATCTTGGATATTTTTTTCAAAATGAAACATCTCCCCAACCCTTATAAGGGTGTACAAACATCTGCTTGTCCAGGGTCCAGTGTTTTTGTGGATCTTTTGTGTCTAGTACAATCCAATTGGATACAGTTTAAAAGAGAACTCGCAACAAGGTGTCAGGATCCAGTGATTTTCTATCCCCTGGTAGATGCATTCCTGGAATAGATCTGGGTCCAGACCGGTCTTGAAATGATGAACTAGAGACCACTCAGGCCACTGCACAATTCTGCCAGCCACTCTCCAGAATTCACGCACATATTCCTTCGCTTGCTGACCCCTCTGTTTCACTTCATGAATGTCCTTTTCAGCTTGCAGAGCTATGGAACCATCCTCGAAACTGGTTCTTAGCCCTTGGATGAATAGATTGTAGTCCCACAGCTCACGTACTTGTTTGTTGTACAAGCTGTTCAACCATTCTGCTGCCTCCCCCTCTAGGTTTGCCAGTATCACATCGACCATAGTGGCAGGATCTGGATAGACGTTGGCATTCCTGTTCATGTGGGAGCGCACGATTCAAAAAGAAAGTTAACTTCTCGAGGTTGCCATCAAACGTAGGTTTGAAAGGAGGAGCTGCTGTAGGTCGTTGCTGAGCTAAGAGAGCCTGTAGCAATCCAAACTGTTGCAATTGATCTTGTGGGAGTCCCGCTGCTCGATCAGCCCTTGGCAAGGGCCCTGGACTGGTATGGTATCGGTGACATCTGGGGCTGAGTTGCCGGGGGTGCCGCTCGGGACTGATTCCATAATGATGATGGTCTGGACTGGCCTGGTACTGATATCGCTCTGGACTAGCCCGACGTGGATATCTATCAGGGCTATCTGGGTATAAATGGTGATTGGGGCTTGCTCTATGCTGATAGCGTTCAGGACTGATCTGGCATGGGAACCGGTCAGGGCTTGCATAGCATCGGTACTGATTGGGGCTAACATACCGCTGTCACTGGTCAGGACTGACATAGCATTGACAGCGATCAGGGCTGGCAGGCCACTGCCGACGCTGGGGGCTATCACACGGCTGACGATGGTCTGGGCTTCACCTCCACACTGGACTCAAATTTCAACCTGGTGGCTTTGGTCATGGGGAGACAGCTCGGGCCCCAGCTATGCGACTGGGATTTCGTCTGGATTGGGGATGGTCAAGGGGGCATCTGTTATCCTATTCACTGGAAAGTAACTTACGGGTGATCTGCTCCTTTCCTCCCACCTCCAGTCCTTCAAACTTCTCTCTTAACCACTCAAAGGACTGGCTTCAGATTGCAGTCAGATATTTTCACTCACCCAACTCATCCCAAGGTGCTAGTTGCTTGGCACCTCTTCGATCAGGAGAGCGAAATTCGTGGGACGTAGTTAGTGGAAATTCAGCTTCAGTGGCCTTTACTGAACTCTTTTTCAGTCGGGCCGCCTCTGAACGCCAAGTGTCTCCGATAGATAGGACTCCCTCCAACAGCAACAATCGCTCCAACTGGATCTCATGTTCCTTTGGTCTTGCGCCGGCTGCCGGAACCACTGAAGTCACACTCTCTTTTAGGGTGATGGTCTTCACCCCATCCGCTGATGTGGTTGCTGTAGCTTCGAGGCTGGTAACGGGTTCTCCCTTTTTCTCCATCATGGAATCTTCCCTTTGTTGTCCTCCCAAGGCTTCAGGTAGGCAACCGGAGCTCAGGACCCCATGGTATTAGAATAGTTTTGAGTCTTGGGTTAATGTCATGGTTCCGATAGATGAGACCATTTAAAATAACTTCAAGGCAAGAAATTCTTCCTTAAAGAACATCTTTATTTGGCTACAACATAATGGCACATACAAAGGTGAACCCAAGACTAAAATTCCCCTCCCCTTGGTTACAACATTGCAAGTTGCAATTCCCACCCCAATTTGCTGTCATAAATCACATTCACCAATTGTTAGAAAATGCGGGCACTCCTCCCAGCTCTCCAGCCCACCAAAATGTTATCAGCAATGACCTTGGTTCCCATACATGTGAATTGTTTTGGCTAACTGAAAGCTACACCCCCCTTTCCTTCTTCTAACTAAATATGTGGCAACACTAAATATGTTCAGTTTGTCACAGCATTGACATTTAGTATCTTATGACATTTTAAAAACAGGACGACAGAGAAAGAGGAACACATCCATTAAATAACACGTTATGAAGTGTTATAATTGGTTACAATAAGAGTCACTTGCTTGGGATGGGCAGATATAGAAATTGAATGACTAAGTAAATGAATAAATAAATAAATAAAGCTGCCATCAGCAACAATCATGCAACCCTTTTCATCACACATCTTGCAGGTGTCCATATTGAGGCCCAGTGGCCTATGTAGACAGAAAGCTTGCTGTTAAATATAAGTTCATGACTCAAAGAAGGATATTTTTAAATTTTTGTTACTGTTAATTAGATATTGTACTATTTTAGTGTTTTAAAAGTTTAAGTTCCATATCAATGTATATTTGTTTCCATAGTCTTCTCACCCTGTGTAGAATTTGCTGCTTCTATTTCTTTCTTTTTATAATGGTAGAGATTAAATTCCCAACTTCCTACCCAATTCTACTGTGCTGCCTCATCAATGTGGTGGAGTTTTGCGGCTGGGATTAGAAAATAATATCACAATGCACGCATTGTTTTAACAATCCCTTGTGCCATGTCATATCTCAGAGCTTCTCAGTAAACATAATGCTTTATGATAACTGCATCCTCTTAGAGGACAAAGAGATGCACTGATATTTATCCATTTCAGAAAGGAGAAGATAGTATAAGAAAAGAAATAATCCATGCATGCATATTCAAAAGTAATACCATAATGGATGTCAGGTTTTTTCCTGCTCTTTGTTACCTACAGAGAACTTAGTTAGAATAAACATTTGCATCTTGGGATTCAGAGGATGCTGTAGGAATGTTCTGAGAAAAATTACAATGGGCCTCAATGAGATGCAAGAACATATTTATTTTAATTTCTCAATTTGTATATTACATACTCGCATTAAACTGAAAACTGATTTTCCCCACCCTCTGTTTTTCCTTTTGACTTCTCAGAGGTCCAGTTCCTCATAGTCATTACCTATTTCAAATAATGCAAAGTCACTTGCAGAGTAGCTTGCCTGCAGAAGTCTCTCTCTCTCTCTCTCTCTCTCTCTCTCTGTGGTCAACCCTGATACCCTAAAGGAATTTTCCTGCCTGTCAATTTCTCCCCGCCAAGTTCAGGCATCCCAAAAACCACTCTTTGTGTAAGGCTTATATGTTAAGAAACCATATCAAATTAAAAAAGCGTCCAGTGGCAAAATAAACTCACTACTTTACACATAAATCAGATATTCTTGTGCCTCATTATATTTTTTCTCTGATTAAGATCAGGTCTTAATAGAATAATGTAGCATTTGGGGGAAAAGATACAAGCCAAGAGACCAGCTCCAGAGGCCAAGATGGAGAAGATCTCCACAGCCACCATGGACTTTCCTTTGGTGCTCAGGTAGGGAGGGAGGAAGGTGATCCAAACACTGCAAAAGACCAGTATGCTAAAAATAATGAACTTGGCTTCATTAAACCTGTCAGGCAATTTCCTAGCCAAAAAGGCTACCGTGAAACTGACAAGGGCCAGGAAAGCCAGGTAGGCAAGAGCAGCATAAAACATTGAAGCTGAGTCTTCATTACATTCCAAGATGGCCTCTCATATCAAGGAGTTGAAGTCCAAGTTGAGAAATGGTGGAGAGGTTACCAGCCAGATGGTACAAAGAACTGCTTGGACCAGGGAACAGGCTAAGACAATGGAGTTGGTCAATGGTTTTCCTAAGAGTTTCTTTGTCTTGTTCCCTGGTTTGGTGGCCACGAAGGCCAGAACCACCATGACAGTTTTTGCCAAAACAGAAGAAACAGCAATGGAAAAGAGAATGGCAAAGAGTAGCTTGTTGGAAGAGACAAGTGAACTTCCTAGGTTGACCAATAAAGAAGAAAGAGCAGAGGAAGCAGAGCAGGAGGGAGACCAGAAGGATGTAAGTGAGATCTCGGTTGTTGGCCTTGACAATTGGTGTGTCGCGATACATAAGGAAAATGCCCAGAACTGCCAATGTGTTCACAGAGAGAGAAAGAGCGAGAGATGCTAAAGTGTATCCCAAGGTGTCATGATAGGGAAGAAAGTGGATCTTCTTGGCAATGCTGCAGTCCTCGTCCTTATTGGGATATTGGTCTTCTGGGCAAGGATCACAGTGAACTGCATCTGAAATCAAGAAATCAAATCTTTGTCTGAGGATTCCAGGGACATCTGCCATAAACCTTATTTCCCCTTTATTATTCCTCCCTCCCTTTACTGTGGCATGACTTTCTCTTTCTGGCCAGTCCACAAAGGAAGTGATAAAATGATCCATTGTGCATTTCACTATGGATGAAACAAGTTCACTCTTTGTATGTTATTGAGGATGCTTTGGCTAAGTAAACCCCAGACAAGGATGTGTTCACCTCCAGCTAGTCTGGTTAGTTTGCTATTTAAACAAAGACCATCTCCAGTCACTTGCTACTTCCATGACTATTGTGGCTTTAAGTGTGAGAGAGATTGCCATTTTTCCCCACTTTTTACTCCAATCACGAAAAAGACTGACAGATCTGTCAGCCAGAAATCCTACTCTTTTGTCTGTTTATGTATTATTTTTGCATTTTGTGTTGAGAAGATCTAAAATGCAACAGAGAAGGTCATGAAAATGTCTACTAAGTTTTGAGAGAAGGAAAGGTCTCTTTTCCTGATCCAAAGTGGTTTACAGAGAAATTGATTACAAGAGGGAGAGAAGAAAGAATGATCCAGAATCACTATAGCACTGAAAGTTCTTTGGCTCAGGTTCTCTGCTATATACTTCAAATCTATTGGTTTATATATATTTTATTGTTGTTGTTGTAGTTGAGTGTTAGCAGACATGGATAGATGGATCTCCTCTTCCTCTGACATTACCAACTGGAAGATCTGCTTTTGACATTTGCTCTACCTGTCTGATTAGAAATGGTCCCTTCTGGACAAGGGGCACATTGGTAGCAGCACACCTGCTCGCCCTCTGGAACTCTTCTCTTCTCTCCTGCCTGGCACCTCTTCATGTCACATCTGGCTAAGGGAACCTTCTAAGAAAGAAAAGAGAAATGCTTGAGATGGCATAAGCAACAGACATGCTTCATTGATTCTTCTCCATGTTCCTATTTCAATCAATAGAATGTCTTCAAAAGAAATGGTTCGCCTGGGCTTCCCAGAAAACAAAAATAGCTCCTAGATCAATTAGGCAAGCAGCATTCTTGTCACTTTAATGGATGCTGGAGATTGGAGCTGGGACCTCGGCATGCAAAGAAGGCTCATGACATTAAGCTACAGCTTTGATGAAACAGTAAATTATGAAGACCCATTGTTATGGTTCCGAAGGAAGATGCTTTTCAAAGAATTCTGAGGGTTTGTTTTCCTTTAAGAATCTTTATTTTGCAACATAGCTTCAGTACATACAAAGTGGATGCCAGAATTTGTATTTCTCTGGCTTGTGTCTATCTTATCTTGCTAAACTCCTTCCTTACTTTACAGTCATGAGTCACCCTTCCAATTAGGCTGGAGGCCAAAGATTCACTTCCGTTCCTTTCCCGCGCTTTCCTCATAAATCTCCTCCCTTTCTATGTCATCTGAGTTAACTCTAAAAATACCAGACAGTACTGCATATCTTGTCAATCCAATAAAATCCTATATTAACAGCGTTGACATCCGGCCCCCTTTACAAAAAGGACAGATCCTGTAATGTAAACAAAAGCATATATTAATGACTAGTTTTCAGTTTGTTGGAGTGTTTCGTATGAAACCTTTTGACGAGCCTGTCAGCTTTCACCTCACTGGATTTCACCCAAGTGGCTTCAGACAATGGGTATCCCTTCCATTATACTAGGTACTGCAATTTCCCTTTAAAAACTCTAGAATCAAGAATATGTTTCACTTCATAATGGGTCTGCCCTGCAACTACGAGGGGCCCAGGTGCTTTCTTCAGGGGAGGTCTTAAAGTGGAGCCCCAATAAGGTTTTAACAAGCTACTGTGGAAGACAGGGTGAATTTTACCCAAAAGTCTAGGGAGTTTCAGTTTTACGGTGACCGGATTGATGATCTTTACGATAGGAAAAGGCCCTAAGAATTTCGGTCCTAATTTCTTGCTGGGTAATTTGAAGCGTAAATATTTGGTTGACAGATAAACCTTTTCCCCAACTTGGAACGTTCTTTGGGGAGCCCTCTTTTTGTCAGCTTGCTTTTTATAGGTTTCAAAAGTATTTTTTAAAGCAGCTTTTGTGTTTCTCCAAACTTCCTCCCATCCCCTCACCCATTGGTCAAGTGTCTGGGAAGCGGTTGGCACTCTGAAAGGTGTGTAGCCGGTGCTGCTATGCACAGAATTGTTGTACGCCACCTCTGCAAAAGGGAGGAGGTCAGTCCAGTTCGTCAGTCCAGACACGTAGCATCTGAGATATTGCTCCATCATTTTGTTAGCGGATTCTGCAGTTCCGTTGGTGGCCGGATGAAAAGCGGATAATAAGCCTTGAGATGATCCAATTAATTTAAGAAAACTCCTCCAAAACTTTGCTGTGAACTGCACCCCGCTGTCTGAGATTATTCGCTTAGGGGCACCGTGCAGTCGGTAGATATGTTTCAGGAACAATTTAGTCAGTCGTTGAGCGGATGGGAGTCCTTTGCAGGCAATGAAATAAGCCTGCTTCGAAAACAGGTCTATTACAGTCCAGATGACAGTATTTCCTCTACTTTCAGGTAGGTCTACGATAAAGTCCATAGCTATTTCTTCCCAGGGATGGGAAGGGTCTGCCACCGGCTGCAGTAATCCAGGGGGTTTCCCCGGTATTCTTTTCATTGTGGCACATACGGTACAACTCTTCACATAATTTTCCACATCTCGTTTCAGTCCTGGCCACCAAAATTGCCAGCGGGTGAGATGTAGTGTTTTTAGATATCCAAAGTGTCCAGCCTGCTTTACATCATGGCTGTGTTTGAGAGTATTGAGCTGGAGGGATTCGGGCAAATACAGTTTCCCCCCTTTGTAAGCCAAACCATCCAGGCACGTCAAGGAGGGTTGATTATCTTTGAACCATTGATCGTTGAGGAGCTCTCGTTTTATTTTCTTTGCTCCAAGGTCATCTGGATTAGGGACCCTGCGAGGTGTGATTTGTACAACAGGTTGTGGATTGGAGATAATTGCCTCATTAACTTCTTCACATTTGCTTTTGTATTGGGGCAATCTTGATAGCGCATCAGCTAGGAAGTTTTTTCCCCCTCGTATGTACTTTAGTGTAAAGTTGAAGGGGTTAAAGTACTGTGCCCACCGTACTTGCTTTGGGGACAATTTGCGAGGAGTTTTTAGTGCCTCTAGGTTTTGTGATCTGTCTATACTTCAAATGGCACCTTGCTCCCCTCTAGTAGTGTCGCTAGTTTAACAATCCCCATCTAATTGCAAAGGCCTCTTTTTCCCATATTGCCCATCTCCGTTCACTTTCTGTAAATTTTTTGGAGGTGTAGGCGCAGGGTTGCAGGACCTCATTTTTATTCTTTTGGAGTAGTACAGCTCCAACGACCACATCACTTGCGTCAGCTTGTATTACAAAGGGTTCCCCTGGGCAGGGGTGCTTTAGGACTGGCTCAGCAGCAAATAGTCTTTTTAAATTCTCAAAAGCTGTTTGACAGCTCATAGTCCATGCTAGTGGTTGGCCCGATTGCGGCTTCCCTCCTTTTCCCCCCTGTTTTGAGTAAATCTGTATGGGGTGGGGCAATTTTGGCAAAAGAGGGGATGAATTAATGGTAGAAGTTGGCAAAACCTAGAAATCTCTGGAGCTGTTTGCGGCTTTTGGGGGGCTGCCATTTGATTATAGTTTTCACCTTGGATGGATCCATCTCAATGCCTTCGTTGGAGATTCTGTAGCCGTGGTAATCTAATCGGGTCTGGTGAAATTCACATTTTGACAATTTGGCATAAAGCTTGGCATTCAATAGTTTCTTTAACACTTCTCTCACCAGCTTTATGTGATCAGTCATATTCGTGCTGTATATCAGAATATCGTCAAGGTACACCAGAACCCCTTTGTACAAGTGATCATGTAGGACCTCATTAATCAACTGCATGAATACGGCTGGGGCCCCCTGTAGTCCAAATGGCATGACTTTGAATTGATAGCTCCCCATGGGGCAGTTGAAGGCAGTTTTCCACTCATCTCCTTCTTTTATTCTCACACGGTAATATGCCTCTCTCAGGTCTAATTTAGTGAAGGCACTCCCCTTAGCCAGATGAGTTAATAAGTCCTTTAGGAGGGGGAGGGGGTATTTGTTTTCCACACTCACAGTGTTGAGGCCCTTATAGTCTACACAGAGATGAAGAGACCCATCTTTTTTCTCTTTAAATAACACGGGGGCTCCCACGGTAGATTTGGCCCATTCAATGAACCCCCTTGCTAAATTTTTATTCACGTATTGCTGCATCCCTGCCATTTCGAGGGGGGACATAGCGTACATTCTCGGGTGTGGAAGTTTGGCTCCTGGTATCAGTTCGATAGACCAGTCATTGGGCCTGTGAGGGGGTAGGACATCGCATTCATTTTCACTAAATACCTCCACCGTCTGGTGACGGTGAGGCAGCCAAGTGCGCTTGTTCATTGGGTGGCTTAAAGTGTCCCGCAATGTCAGTTGAATCAGTGGGAGGCTCAGGCCCTATAGGTAGTCTCATAGTTCTCATTCCTTTCTCCCACCAGATAAATGGCTTCCATTTGTCCAACCAGGCTAAACTTAGAATCACAGTCTCAGTCATTTTTGGGGCCACCAGGACCCGAATAAATTCCCAGTGCGTGCCTATTTCTAGGCGTAAGGGCTCAGTTAATTGTGTGACTAAAGTCCCTCCCACCAGGGAGTGCTCGAACCTCATAGGTTTGGAGAGTTGTTTTGCCCGTATGCCAATTTTCATGGGAAAGGGTAGGCTAATAATGCATCGGGTGCATCCAGAATCGATTAGCATGTTTAAATCTATTTGTGACCCTGACTTAGGGATTATAAGCTTGGCGGGAAGTGAAAAAGATGGGATTTGTCGACTCACCATCGGGTCGTTCTCTCCTTTGTCGTCGTGGTCAAAGGAGGGTAGAGCAGGGGCGGGTCCACCTGGATTCCCGGCGTCCTTTTGTGTGGGAAGTGTTATCTGGGCAATAGGTTCTTGCGTGGTCCGGTTGGATTTTTCTCTCATTAGCCCCTGGGCAGGTCTCCTTCTCGCTGCTGGTTCCGGACTGCTCTGCAGTTGGGTTAGGGGATCGGACAGTTTGCTGCTCGATGTCCCTTCTTTCCGCACCGGAAACACTTTATTGATGCGCTTACAGGTGGCCCGGGTCTTTCAGTCATCGCGGTAGACAGAGGGTCTCGTGGGGGTGATTGTTGTTCAGATTGCTCTGGTTGCTGCTCAGATTCAGGTGGGGAAGGCTTTTTATAGCGGGTGAGCTGAACGTCTAGCTTCACCGTTGTCTGGTACCACTTGTGCAGTTGGTCAGGTACTGCTTGAATAATGCAGGCCTGAGAGAGGTGATCATCTAATCCGTCAATGAAGTGATGGATTAGGGACTGCTCTGGCCACCCCTCTACCTGACCTGCAATCTTGCAAAACTCTCGCACGTACTCCAGGGCAGGCCTGCTGGTTTGTTTTATTTTGTGGATTTGTTCTCTTGCTTTTAGGTCAAGGGATGGGTCCTCAAATCTTTCTTTCAGACCCAGGAGGAAGAGGTGGGGGTCTTCCAATTCTGGGGCTTGCTCATTATTGTTCAGCCATTCAGATGCTTCTCCCTCTAGGCTGGATGCAATCACATCGACCATAGCCCCTGGGTCCAGGGAGACATAGGCCCAGCGATTCAAGTGAGAGCTTACTTGGTTGAGGAAAAAAATCAGATTCTCCGGATCCCCATCGAAGGTTGCTCTGAATGGTGGAGCAATTATAGGTTGTTGGGCCCCCCACTGTGGCTGTTGCTGCTGCTGGCCCCATCCTGGTTGCTGGTTTATGCCCAGGGGTTGCACGTTTGGGGGCTGGGGCCAATCTCCCTGTTGTGGCCGTCCTCCCTCCAGCTGCTGATCTCCTGGGCCCTGCTCCACCCCAATCTGTTGCAAGGCCTCTCTTAGCTGTGGCAAGTTCAGAGTATTTATAGGCTGTTGGGGCGCCCACTGTGGCTCTTGCTCCCTCTCAAGCTGTTGCAAGGTCCCTACCAGCTGTGGTGAGCTCAGAAGTTGTCTGCTCCCTGCCTGCTTTGAATGCCACACTCCCCATTGTTGCAGAGCCCTCAGACTGGAATTCCCTCTCTGTTCAAGGCTGGAGTCCCTGATAGAGAAAGACAGAGTCTGAAAGGCTGTCTGATACGAAATGGAGGGGCTGTAGGCTTCTCTCTGCAGGAGTGGATCTCTGCCTCTCTCCTCTCGGGTTTGAGATATTTCCAGTAACTCACCCAGGCCTTGAGTGGCAGTCTGCCCGTTGTCTGTCCACCGGTTCTCATTCGTCTGCCAAAATTCATTTTCCCACAGCATGCTGTCTGTTACTTCCCCCTCTGGGTTATCAGCCACTGCCGGGTTGTATTCAACAAACTCCCATTTCATGATAGATGGTCTTCCTCCTGAATTCTGTCATTCTCACTCCAGGCTAGGAGAAAGAGCTGGGGGTAATGCACCTCCAGTTGTTTGAAAAGAAATCCAGATTCTGGCATGTTGTTGTGGTTCCGAAGGAAGATGCTTTTCAAAGAATTCTGAGGCTTTGTTTCCCTTTTAGAATCTTTATTTTGCAAACATAGCTTCAGCACATACAAAGCGGATGCCAGAATCTGAATTTCTCTGGCTTGCGTCTATCTTTACTTGCTAAACCACTCCCTTATTTTACAGTCATAAATTACGTCTTCCAATTAGGCTGGAGGCCAAAGATTCACTTCCTTTCCTCTCCCGTGCTTTCCTCATAAATCTCCTCCCTTTCTATGTCATCTGAGTTAACTCTAAAAATACCAGACAGTACTGTATATCTTGTCAATGCAATAATATCCTATATTAACAGCGTTGACACCCAACTGAACAGTGTGAGGAAAAGGAGTTCTAGGAGGAGCGGGAGGGGGGAGCAAAACAGAAAGAGGAGAAATGGGTTCTAATTGAGGCAACATTGAACTACTTGGTTCTCAGTAAGCTTTATCAAAAATGTCTATGGCAATGTAACTGATATGCTTAAAAAAATTCAACACAACAATTATTTCTTGAGGACAGTAACAGCAGAAAACCAGAGAGGTATCTTGAGGTTTGCTAATTATGAATATCCATGTTTATATCATTGATTACCTATGCATATGTATCACAATCTTCTCCTTTCCTGAATTGTATAAATATGAGTGAATTCTTTTGTCTGTAGGAGTTCTTCCCATCGTTTACTCCAGTGATCACAATTAAATCCTAAAGTCAGATTTGATAATTAGTTTGGGATCCTGCATTTGATTCCATAATGGAAATAGTCCATAGAAATCACAGTTGCCCACCCTAATGACATCCTGCCTTTCAAGAAGTTCTTCCTAATCGCAAAAATTTCTGCACCTGCCACAAATCAGACCTGAAATGTGTTACATGCAAATCAGGTTTTTCAGCAAGTAGCTGTGATATTTTATGATTCAATAGACCTTTTTCCAGCTAAAAGGATGTTTTGCATCTCCAAAAGAGAAGGAATATTTCCTGAATTTACATCATTGCCTTCCAAGTCACCTGTGTGGACCAGTTGATTGCATCAGAGTTAATGGTAAATGCCTGACCTGGGGAAGCCCTAGGATCGATTTCCCCAACTTTCACAAGAACAATTGATTGATTGGGGAGGAAACCTCAGTTGAGAAGATCATAATGGGCAGATCCCAGTCCATTTTCTGAGAAGGAGACTTCCTCTCCAGCACTGTTGTTGAACTGCACATTCCTCAAATAGGGAAGAATCTGAAACAAAAGAGACCTTCTGAAATTGGAGTAATTGGCTGAAAACCACAAATGAGACATCATGGCTCCTATCATTCTATTATGGCCCTATTTTAGCAGACCAGTTTATGTCTGAGAAGCTTGTTCATGGAGATTTGAGCAATTACAAGGAACCGCAAATGCTTAGCTACTTTGCCAACACAACCAAAGCTTTCCTTTGTGATTGGGCATTTGTATCAATGGTTTTTTCAACTCCATTTTAAACACATGATGCCTACCTACAAAGACTATAATGCCACAAATCAAACTTCCCTGTTGGGCTTTCCTCATATTTTACTTTGCTATATACATTTTAAAATATTTACTTTGGCCCAAGGTCTTGCAAATGAGAAATGTATTTTAGGAATGATTAAATAATTTCTTCCAAAATGGAAGGCCACATTGAAGGAAAAGCCTGCCCTGGGTTGTCACTTCACTGTCCAGAGAGATCTAATATTTTACCTTTGATGTAGAAAAGCTTGATGAATTTCAGACCAGGAACAGATTGGATTCAGGCTACATACTGAGAGAAACTGAGGTGGTTCTGGAAATGTGCCCATAAGGACTTTAACTACCCTCTTGAAGCATCTTGCATAAACACACCCTGATTGTCATCTTGCTCTGAGCTGACATCTCCTCCCTTAAACGGTCACCTCCTTCAGAACATTCTATGAAGATTTCCTCTCTGGTTCTTATGAATAACTAGTTTGATTTATTTTTATTTTTCCCCCTCTGCCCATTTTCAATTAAACACTACACTTAATTAATATCATTGTTTTTAATGATTGCTGTTTTAACCTGTTCTGATATGCTGATATGTTAGCATACAGATAGATATTTAATGAGTAATTCCAGAAATACATATGAGAAACTTCCTCTCTAAGGATCTATGGAATGGATAAAAAGTTACAGAGATTCCCTGCCATAAATGGACAGTTGAGATCCTCTTTCCAAGCCTCATCATGGCTGATTGTTCTCCAGATCCATACATTGCATGTAATGAGTTTGCCACAGTATAAATGGCATTGTAGATGTTGTAACTTTCACCAGTCATTCTTGTTTCAAACAAGGAAGATGGTACATTTTGTAAATTTTCCTTCCCATTACAGTTTTTCATCCTCTCTGAATAAAATTGACCTGGTTTGTGGGAGTCGCACTCAAAGACCGTTTCCCTCCATAATGGGAGAAACAGACTTATTTTCCAGTTAGAAGGATGTTTGGTGTTCTCAGGAGAGAATATTTCCCTACATTTAGGATATTTCATTCCAGCTCATCTTTGAGGCCCAGATGATTGCATCAGAGTTAATGGTGAAATCCTGGCCTGGGGGAGCTCTGGGATCTATTTGTCCAACTTTCATGGGAACTAAAGACTGATTGGGGAAGAAAAGCCACTTGATAAGATCATAACGAGGAGATCCCAGTCCATTTTCTCAGAAGGAGACTTCCTCTCCAGCACTGTTGTTGAACTGGACATTCTTCAAATAGGCAAGAATCTGAAAGAAAAGAGATGTCCAGGAACTGGAGAAGTTTACTGAGAGCCACAAATGAGACATCATGACTTCTATCATGCTGGGATGGCTACCAAAGACATTCCCTCAGTGGAGAAGTGAGCAATCAGAAGTAACACCAAATATTTGACTCCTTCCCGAACAATACAACAGATTTTCCTTATCACTGAAGATTTGTAGTATGACATTTCAACTCCAGTTTTAACAGAATTACAGATTTACCTAAAGTACAAATACTTTAGATAAAATAATGCAAGTGTGGTCAAGTGGACGGAAGAGCCCACCCTGGGGTGTCTCTTCACTGTTCAGATAGGTCCAATGTTTAGCCTTTGAAGCATACTGTTTTGAGGAGCTCATTAGGACCACTTTGATGCATACTTTGTGTGCTGAAGTTAACAGAGGATGCTGTCACACAAACAGGTAAGATGGCAAACTAAAGAAAGTGGGGTCACACAGGATACTAAGCCATAGAACCATAAATCAAGGTTTTAAAAAATGCCTTTTTAAGGTTGGGTTCAGGCTTCATTCTGAGGGAAACTGAGCTAGTTCTGCAAAGAGGCCCACTGATCTGTTGAAGCACCATTCATAAACACACCCAGATTGTAATCGTGCTTAGGACTGACATACCCTCCCTGCAATGATAGAATAGAATAGAATAGAATAGAATAGAATAGAATAGAATAGAATAGAATAGAATAGAATAGAATAGAATAGAATAGAATAGAATAGAATAGAGCTGGAAGGGACCTTGGAGGTCCTCTAGTCAAGTCCCCTGCTCAACCAGGAGAACCTATACTGTCTCAGACAGCTGAATGTCCAGTATCTTTTTAAAAATCTCCAGTGATGGAGCACCCACGATTTCTGGTGGTAAGCTGTTCCATGGGTTGATTGTCCTCACTGTCAGGAAGTTTCTCCTTAGTTCCAGGTTGCTTCTCTCTTTGATCAGTTTCCAACCATTTTTTCTCATCCTTCCCTCTGGTACTTTGGTGAACAGCCTGGCCCCTCTGCCTTGTGGAAGCCCCTCAGATACTGGAACACTTATATCATGTCTCCCCTATTTCTTTTTTTCTTTAGACTAACCAAACCCAAGTCCCGTAGCCGTTCTTCGTATGTTTTAGTCTCCAGGCCTTTGATCATCTTAGTTGCTCTTCCCTGAATTTTTTCCAAACTCTCAACAACTTTTTTGTGATAAGGTGACCAAAAGTGGCTGCAATATTCCAGGTGTGGTCTTACTAGGGTTTTATAAAGCGGTAATAATACTTCGCGTGATCTTGATTCTATGTCTCTGTTTATGCAACCCAGGATTGTATTAGCTCTTTTGGTTGCTGCTGCACACTGCTGGCTCATAGTCAAGGTCCCTCTCACAGTTACTGTTTTAAGCCAGGTCTCACCCAATCTGTATTTGTACCTTTTGTTTTTCCTGCCTAAGTGTAAGACTTTGCTTTTCTCCACATTGAAACTCTTTTTATTGGATAGGGCCCATTGTTCAATTTTGTCAAGATCTTTTTGGATCCTGAGTTTTTCTTCTGGGGTGTTGGCTACTCCTGTCAGTTTGGCATCATCTGCAAATTTGATGATCACACTTTGAAACTCAGGCACCATCAAAGACCTTTCAGGACCTTATTGGAAGTTCTTTCCTCTATAGAACCTATGGGCAACAGGTTTTGTTTACTTCTCTTCCCTCCTCTACCCCTTTTCAACAAAATAAGGAGAAATTTCCTGACCGTGAGAACAATTAATCATGGAACGACTTGCCTCCAGAAGTTGTGAATGCTCCCACACTGGGCATTTTTAAGAAGAGACTGGACAGCCATTTGTCTGAAATGGTCTAGGGTTTCCTGCTCAAGCAGGGGGTTGGACTAGAAGACCTCCAATGTCCCCTCCAACTCTGTTATTCTGTTAACTATTATACTTAATTCTTATGATTTTTTTTTAATAATTGCTGATTTAATTCATTCTGAAATGAGAAACTTCCTCTCTAAGGATTTGTGGACCAGATAACAAGTCACAGAGGTTACCTGCCATGCCTGGATATTTAACATCTCCTTTCCAATCCTTCACATGCCTGTTTGGTTTCCTGATCCATGCATTGCATGGAAGATATGTGCCACAGGATAAACGGCATTTTAACTTTCACCTGTCATACTTGTTTCAAAAATGAAAGCTGGAACATTCTGTAAACTTTCCTTGCCTGCACACTGTTTCTCCCCTTTTGGGGGGATTTTTCCTTGTTTGTGGATCTTGCAGTGAAAGACACATTCACACCACAATGGGAGTAAGACTTCCCCTTGTGGGTTTGAAGGGTCTAAGGACTAAAAGAAAAGTCTACATTTTGAGACATCCTTGTTGTAGTCCCTAAAATGCAAAGCCCTATGCAAAGTCTTTATAGCTTTGAAAATGTTTTCGAACACGATAAATTTCCAATGAGAAGTTAGAATCCAAACATTCTGAAGTGATGTCTTCCCAAAATCTTGGTAGGAATACAGAGCCAACCAACACATTTGCAATAGTAGCAGAGTTTCCAAACAGAATAATCACTTCAGCAACCACATTTTAGAAAAAAACCCCACAAATTTCTCCATTATAAACTTAGGATCATCAGATATCAGCATTTCAGTGAAGGCCAGGCAGATCTCATTCTCCTTGAGCATTGGCATCAGAGTTGACATAAAATGTCCTCTGCTCTCACTTTCAGAGGCCAGAAGCCCAACCTATTTCCATGGGGAATGCAGGAATAGCCGAACTAAACCCACACACTGAGGAAATGCCTTGGAATTAGTCTGGAAGAAGGAAGGATAAACTCTTTTGTCTTCCTGAGGGAGCTCAAATCTAGCACCGAGCTGGAGAAAGTGAGATTTTTCATTCAAAGACAAAGTAAAGTTTATGGTGACTTTGGGGGTCACCATTGTGTGGTTATTGCCCCACCGGTCAGGCTGACTCATGTTGAGTGGCAAACCTAGTTTCTTCCCTTCATAGGAAGAGCCACTGGTCAGCTTTGAAAGTGTCCAACCACTATGTTCTTTGATGGCCTAGTTTCATTTCACTGCTAACTCTTCTAAATATAATTGCTGTTTCCAGTTAATTCCCCCGCATGATGTGGCCAAAGTAAATGAGATGCAGTTTTGTGATTTCCTTCCAGCAGCGTGTCTGGTATTATGTGCTCCAGTAATTGCTCGTTAGTCACTTTTGCTGTCCAAATGGCTGTTTTATATGTTATACTAATTAGTTAAGCAGGTCAGATCATAATATTGAGACCTAAGCAAACTTTTTAAAATACTTTAAAGTGTATTGTACCAAATCTCAAATGGAAATAGAAGGAATTTCATTTTTTTAATGTATATTTTATTTATTTTTTACAATAGCAATCATAGTATTTAATAAGCAACACGTTGTCTGGGTTTATATGTTTAACATTAATAATAATACAATTTCCATTCCTACCACCTTTCAAACAGGAGCTAAAAATGGTACATCTTTGGACAGAGATGATTATAAAATATTTATATGATTTCTAATCATTTATTGAAGGCCCTCTCTTATTTTATTGTTGTTAAGAAATCACATCAAATTAAAAAAAGCCCACAAAAAATAAAAATTACTACTTTCCATACAAATCAGAGATTCTTGTGCCTCATTATATTTCCTCTTTGATTCAGATCAGGCCTCAATAGGATAATATAACACTTGGGGAAAAAGATGCAAGCCAAGAGACCAGCCCCAGAGGCCAAGATGGAGAAGATCTCTACGGCCACCATGAATTTCCCCTTGGTGCTCAGGTAGGTGGGGAGGAAGGTGATCCAAACACTGCAGAAAACCAGCATGCTAAAAGTAATGAACTTGGCTTCATTAAAGCTGTCTGGCAATTTTCTAGCTAGAAAAGCCACTGTGAAACTGACGAGAGCCAAAAAACCCAAGTAGGCAAGGACAGTGTAAAACATTGAAGCAGACCCTTCATTACATTCCAAGATGATCTCTCCTACCAAGGAGTGGAAGTCCAAGTTGAGAAAAGGGGGAGAGGTTGACAGCCAGGTGATGCAAAGAACTGCTTGGATCAGGGGACAGGCTAAGACAATGGAGTTGGTCAGTGGTTTTCCTAAAAGTTTCTTTGTCCTGTTCCCTGGTTTTGTTGCCATGAAGGCCATAACCACCATGACAGTTTTTGCCAACACAGAGGAAACTGCAAGGGAAAAGAGAATGGCAAAGGCACTTTGTCGGAAGAAACAGGTGAGCTTTCCTGGTTGACCAATGAAGAGGAAGGAGCAGAGGAAGCAGAGCAGGAGGGAGACCAGGAGGATGTAGGTGAGATCTCGGTTGTTGGCCTTGACAATTGGTGTGTCACGATGCATAAGGAAAATTGTCAGAACTGCCATTGTGATCACAAAGAGAAAAAGAGTGAGAGATACTAAAGTGTACCCCAGGATCTCTTGGTAGGAAAGGAAGTTGAGATTCTTGGCAATGCAGTGGTCCTTCTCCTTGTTGGGATATTGGTCTTTTGGGCAAGGGTCACAGTGAGCAGCATCTGAAATCAAGAAATCAAATCTTTGTCTGAGGGGGACACCTGTCATGAGCAATATTTTTCCCTCATTATTCTCCCTCCTTCCCTCTACTATGGCATGACTGTCCCCATTCTGCTATGGCCGATGCACAAAGGAAGTGATGGAATGATCCTTTGTGCATTTCATGGTGCATCAAAAAAAGGCAAATCTTTCTATATTATTCATGATGCTTTGGCTAGGTTAGCTAGAGACAAGGATGTGTTCGGCTCCAGCTAGCTTGGTTTGTTTTCTGTGGGACAAAAGGCCGTCTCTGGTCACTGGGTGCTTCCATGACTATTGTGGCTTTCAGGGCAAGAGAGATTGCCAGTTCTTCCCTAATTTTCTTCTCTCTGCCAGAAATGTTATACTTTTGTGTATTTGTGCATTTTGTGTGTGTTTGTGCTGAGGAGATCTAAAAAGGTAACAGAAAAGGACATGAACACATCTACTGAGTTGTGTGTGAGAGAAAGATCTCTCTTCCTGATCAAAAGCAATTTATAGAAAATATGATTACAGGTGGAAGAAAGGAAAGAATGATCCAGAAGCATCACAGCACTGAGAGTTCTTTGGGTCAAATTCTCTGCTTTGTACTTCTAATCTGTTGATTCAGACTTTTGTTATTGTTCTTGCAGGGAAAGATTGGCAGACATGGATAGAGGGATCTCCTGTTCCTCTGACAGGTCTATCAATTTCATAGGTGATTGATAGTGCTGATGGAAGAAACATATCCTAAAGATTAAAGAAATTAACTTGAAATTGAGTGGTAGCTAGTTTTTCCAATGGGACATGACACTATAACACATGAAATTCTTGAGGAGTGAGAAAGGGGGCCTATGGTGGCAGGACACTTTAAATCCATAAACTGAAAAATTCTGCAGTAAGCTATAAATACTTTGACAGATGTCAATCCTACAGAAAATGGCAACAAGATTAAAATTTTGATTTAATGATTGACTTGCTTTATCCTTGAATATCTGCTTTTGATATTGCCTCTACCTGTTTGATTAGAAATGGTCCCTTCTGGACAAGGGACACATTGATAGCAGCAAACCTGCTCGCCTTCTGGAACTCTTCTCCTCTCTCCTGCCTGGCACCTCTTCATGCCACACCTGGCAAAGGGCGCCTTCTAATAAAGAAAAGGGAAATGCTTGAGATGGGATAAGCAATGAACATGCTTCATTGATTCTTCTCCACATTCCTATTTCAATTGAAAATAAGTCTTCAAAAGAAATAGTTCATCTGGGCTTCTGAGAAACCAAACATATCTCCTAGGTGAATTAGGCAAGCAACATTCCTGTCCCTTCAATGGATGCTGGAGATTGGAGCTGGGACCTTGGCATGCAAAGGAGGGCTTGTGACATTAAGCTACAGCTTTGATAAAATAGTAAATTATGAGGACTAATTGAACAGAGTGAGGAAAATGAGTTCTTGAAGGAGAGGGAGGGGGTGAGCAAAATAGAAATGGGAGGAATATGTTCTAATTGAGGCAGCATTGAAATCCTTGGTTATCGGCATGCTTTATTTAAATTTGTTTGGCCACAAAACCAATATGCTTCTTTTTATTAAGAAAATAATTCTTTCTTGAGGATAGTAACAACAGAAAGGTGGAGAAGTAACTTGATTCTATAAGACTCCCTCCATTGTTTACTATTAAATCCTGCAGTGAGATTTGATTACTGGTTTTGAGGTCCTGTGTTTGATTCCATAATGGTATTAGTCCATATAAATAATTGTTGCCCACCCTAATGGCATCCTGACCTTCCAGAGGTTCGTTCTAATCCCAACCCTTTGTGGGCCTACCACAAATCAGATCTGAAATGTGTTACATGCAAATCAGCTTTTTCATCACATGGCTGCCACATTTTCTGATCCAATAGATCTGTTTTTCCAGTTAGAAAAATGTTCTGCATCCCCAGGAGAGAATGAAGCTTTTCCTGAATTTACAACATTAGCTTTCAACTCACCTTTGTGGCCCAGACAATTGCACCAGAGTTAATGGTGAAATCCTGACCTGATGGAGCCCCAGGATGGATCTGCCCAACTTTTACAAGAACATTTGATTGATTGGGGAGGAAAACCCAGTTGAGAAGATCATAACGAACAGACCTCAGAACATTTTCTGAGAAGGAGACTTCTTCTCCAGCAGTGTTGTTGAACTTGACATTCCTCAAATAAGGAAGAATCTGAAACAAAAAAGACCTTCAGAATTTGGAGTAATTGACTTAAAACCACAATCGAGACATCCTGGCTCATGCCCAGTGTTGTCACTTCACTGTTCAGAGAGGTCCAACATCGATCCTTTGATACAGAAAATCCTGATGAGTTTCAGACCAGGAACAGGTTGGATTCAGAATACATACAGAGAAACTGAGGTGGTTATGGAAATGTGCCCACAAGGACTTCAATTGCCCTATTGAAGCATCTGGCACAAACACACCCAGATTGTCAACTTGCTCTGGGCTGACACCTCCTCCATGAAACGGTCACTTTCTGAAACTCAGGAAGCCATTGAAAACCTTTCAGGACTTTCTATGAAGATGTTTCCTCTATGGAACTTATGGATAACTAGTTTGGTTTATTTCTGTGTTCCACCCTCTCCCTTTTCAAGCAAATGCTACAGTTAATTCATATCACTGTTTATAATAATTGCTGTTTTAACCTGTTCTGATATTCACTGACATTGTAGCATAAAGATATTTCATGAGTAGTTCAAGAAATACATATCAGAAACTTCCACTCTAAGGATCTGTGGACGGGATAAAAGGTTGCAGAGATTACCTGCCATGACTGGACGCTTGAGATCCTCTTTCCAAGCCTCATCATGGCTGGTCGTCCTCCAGATCCATGTACTGCATGTAAAGCATGTGCCAGAGCATGAATGGCATTGTAGATGTTGTAACTTTCGCCAGTCATTCTTGTTTCAAACAAGGAAGATGGCACATTTTGTAACTTTTCCTTCCCAGTACAGTTTTTCATAAAGTGTGCAGAAAATTTATATGGTTTGGGAAAGTTGCAAACAAAGACCTTTTCCCACCATAATGGGAGAAACATATCACCTTGAGGGTTCAAAGGGTCTAAAGACCGGAGGAAGTGGCTGAATTCTGTGATATCACTGATGTGGTCCCTAAAATGCAAAGCCCCATGCAAGGGCTTTAGAATTTGCCATATATCTACATGATGCATTACACTAAGTTTCCAAGAGGAAGTTAGGATCCAAACGTTCTGAAATGATCCCCTTTCATTTTTTACATAAATAGATAGACCCCACTGAAAAGCTGCAACAGTTCCAGAGTCTCCAAAGAAAACAATGATGTCAACTGTAAGCCACATTTTGGAATATACAAGTAACTGGACCATATGCTTTTCAGACTCATCTTTCATTATATGAATGAAAGCCAGGCAGATCTCATTTTCCTTGAGCATTGGCATCAGAGTTGAGATAAAATGTTCCCCACTCTCACTTTCAGTGGCCAGAAGCCCAATCCAGTTCCACTGGAAATACAGGAGCAGCTGAACTAAACCCACAAACTGAGAAAATTCCTTGGGATTAATCCGGACGAAAGAAGGATAAATTCTTCTGTCTCCCCGAATGGACTCAAAGCCAACACTGAGCTGGAGAAAGTGATAAAGCAAAATTTGATGCTCCCCATTGTGTGGTTTATTGACCCCATCAGTCAAGCTGAGTCATGAGGGATAAGCATCTTCCCTTCTTAGGAAGAACCAGCAATTAACATATTTGCAAAGTGGTGACATATTAGAATCCAAGGGAAGAAACCATCAACCAATGATTTACATTATATGAAACATATCTTGACACATAAAATATTAAAGTGAATCCTCCCTAACACCTTTGGAGTCATCTTGCTCTTCTGTGTATTTGTCTGTTGTTTGTCTATTCCATAACTATATCTAAAGGATAGATAGATAGATAGATAGATAGATAGATAGATAGATAGATAGATAGATAGATAGATAGATAGATAGATAGATAGATAGATAGATAGATAGATAGATAGATAGATAGATAGATAGATAGATAGATAGATAGATAATAGATAGATAATAGATAGATAGATAGGATAGATAATAGATAGGATAGGTGAAAAAGATAAAGATGATAGATAGATAGATAGATAGATAGATAGATAGATAGATAGATAGATAGATAGATAGATAGATAGAAACATTTATTATCATTTTTTACTGTGGGGACATTGGCACACATTAAAAATGAAAATTAGTTGCTTGCTCTCAAAGTGTACACAAACATAACACACATTTAAACATGCTATATATAACAAATGTATAAACCTACACCCTAATATAAAAAAGCCCCTTTACCTGTGGGACTTTGAAGATGCTGAAGATGGAGGTCATCTGCCTTGAGGATTTGGCATTGTCACCTCCAATGACAGAGAGCAGAGTGTCCTGCCTGTCACATTTATAACCTGGAACCATTTGGTCACGTGTGGAGAGCAGAAAGAGGCTGATTAAAGAAATCCTCCGTTCCCACTGGCTATTGTCATACATGTGGAAGCCAAGGGTGATGTTGGGGAGGAGAACCAGATCCTTGTTGACCTCTCTAATAGCAAACACCAAGGCCAGGAACTGATGGTAGTTGTTGGGTATGGGTCTATAGTGAGAGAAACATTGTGAAATATTACAGGAAAGCTTGTGTGTGCTGGTGGAGTTTGCCTTGTCTTGGTCTTTGTGGGGGGGGGGGTTGGAGCAGGATGTCCCAAATATATATATATATATATACACTATATGGCCATCCTTCGCAAGGTTGGGGCGAGGGAGCTACGGGTGAGACAACAGCGGCCTTGGGGGAGGGTGACAGCCTCACAGGGCGTCTTAATTGTAGGTTGAGAGATCGCTCCAAAATGGGAGGGGAAGGAGATAAGGAGCAAAGGCAGCTGGACAGCCAGCCCCCGAGTGCATGTACGTGCTCAAGGAAAGCGAAGGAGGATCTGAAGGCAACCAGCAAGGCCACTGACAGATTGCCAGGTGTAGACCAACTCAGCACATTGTGGACTATTACAACCAATGGGCCGATGATGCGCTCGAGTAGACGGGCGCAGAGGCAGGAGGCTATATAGGCCAGCTCCCAGAATGCCTCCCACTCCAATTCTGAGGACGTCTGCAGTTTGGCCGATGAAAACTAAGTGCTCTTTTATCTACAGGCCTGTTTATATTAAACAGCCTTGTTTATTTTTATCCTGGTGTTTGCTTTTTTCTTGTAAGAATTTTATCAACATGTGTATTCCCAGGATTCGCATTTTTAGTGTTATAAAGGACACACACATATATATATATATATAGTACCCCATGCAGGAGCCATTTTGAGCTTTTCCTTGAATGTTCCATCTTGACTTATTTTCCAAATTAACAGTGTAAGTCATCTTCTTAATTAGGGCAATGAGGTTCCTTATGTGTTGGCCCTCATCTCTCTGTACGTGGTTTTATCAACTTCCTGATAATTCTGGAAAGATTGGGAATCTAGCCTGTTTTATCAGCTTGGCTCTTTATTGAGAAATACAAAAAGATTTGAACTACACTAGGACATTGAAACATCACTAGATCAAATATTTCTGAGCAAACAAAGCCAACAATCATCTACATCATTGTCCTCCAGATGAAACTTACAAAAATTGAATAGAACACCATAATGGGTCCATTTTAAAGTCTGGGCTAATACTATTAAAATAGACACCAAGGGGCAAATTCCCACCAATAATGAGATCACCAAGCCTGTAATAGTAATCCTGAATCTGTAAACGTTTTGGCAACACATATCTGGTTTGCATCCTCCTAGCAGATGTTGGAGAAGTTGGAGGCAAGAACCAGAAGAGCAGCAGCAGGAGGAGAGGCAGCCCAGTCATTCTTGTCACCTTCCTTCCTAGATTAGAAATTAAGGTTTGATTTTTGCAGAAGCTGATTTGCAGCTATCATTTGAAATCTCACCAGAGTCTCAGCACATAGTCTGCTCATTCCACCTCGATGGCCCCAATGCAAATTTATATGAAACGTGTTTCCTCTTACCTGTGTTTCGGCTGTGACCAAAGACAAAACTAAGATCCACTGAGCCTCACCGAACCCAGGAGTTTGTTTTTTGCAAAGCAAGGCAAGGTGACACGTCCTGCCCCTACTGGGAGAACTAAGCGCATATTTTTTACAACAGGTTTTATCTTGGAAGAATTGTGAGAGTAGAAATCTCAGGCGATACATTAAGAATTACTGTTCTTCTGACAATTGCAAAGAAAAGAAATTGTCCTAGCGCTAGATTATTATTTTTGCATCAGAAGAGGAAAAACATGTTCACATGTCTCTTGAGTTTCATGAAACTGAGCACCTGTGTTATAGTTTGTTCAGATAGAAAGTGTGCTAATGGGGCATAGTGGCACATGACAAACAGCTGCACCCTAGTAAATGTGAGTGATTATACCAATGTTTGGATGGAATAACTGGTTGATTTATGCCAACGTGACAGGGGATTAAATTAGAAGGAAACTTCTCTCATAGGTCTTGAAATTAGACAGAGATATTAGGATAATTTAAACTCTACAGGAGAGTTTTGTCCAAGTGCCTGAAGACTGTTGGATGAGGAGGAACAATCTTTGTTTTCATCATAGCAGACACAAGCAGCAATGGATGATAACCCAACAGCTGTAGAAGACCCAGGATGAAGCAAATTGTCTAGGCCCACCTCAGTCAGAATATAGGGCTGGGATGGAAAGGGCGTTGCTTGTATTTTAGGAGTAGGATGCAGATAGTGTATCCATCCTGGTTCTACTCGACCTCTAAGTGGCCTTCAATATCATTAATCATGTGATCCTTCTGTATTGGCTCCTTGGATTGGGAATAGTTGTTGTCCAGCTGTTATGCCATGTCTGACTCTTCACAACCTTATATCATGCCAGATCCCCCTGACCTCCACTGTCTGCCAGAGTCTACCCACACACATGTTCACTGTGTCGATGACACTATCTAAGCATCTCATCTTCTGCCATCCCTTTCTCCTTTGGCCTTTAATCTTTCCCAACATCAGGGCCTTTTCCAATGAGTGATATAAGTGCACATATTCATAATTAACAACTTTCAAGTTGCTCCTTGGTCTTCTACTCTTATAATCTTAAAAAAAAAAGAATCCTTGTCTTGGCAAAAGAAAGTAGGTTGTCATAAAAATTTTGCTAAAAGTTCTTCTGCACTAGACACTTAAGGCATCTATGTCTCTGTTTGATTAACACATATTCCATTTATGATTCTACTCTGCAGACATGCTCCCATTTCTCTGAGAATTTATTTTCCTCACAATAACAATAGCATTTAGACTTATATACCACTTCACAGTGCTTTACAGCCCTCTCTAATCGGTTTTACAGAGTCAGCATATTGTCCCCCAAAATCTGGTTCCTCATTTTATTGACCATGGAAGGATGGAAGGCTGAATCAACCTTGATCCCATCAGGATGACCCACAAGGTCCCTTCCAAATTCTATTCTATTCTATTCTATTCTGTTCTGTTCTGTTCTGTTCTATTATTCTGTTTGCTGCAGAACCAATTCTAAAACACCCTCATCCTGAGGAGCAATTTGTTATTCAAGCTGATGCCAGCAATGTGGCTGTGGGGGCAGTACTGTTACAAAAGAACCATGAAGGAATTTTACAGCCCTGTGCTTACACTTCGAAAAAACTCACTGACATAGAGAGGAGGTGGGCCGTTTTGGATAAAGAAGCCTTTGCAATCCGATGGGCTTTATTAATGTGGCATCATTTCTTAGAGGGATGCAAGGTGCCTTTTGAAGTATGGACTGATCACAAAAACTTAGAGGCACTGAAAGCTCCCCATAAACTGTCTCCCAAACAAGTACGCTGGGCGCAATATTTTAATCATTTTAACTTTACCCTAAAATACCTACCGGGTGGAAAAAAGTTCTTAGCTGATGCCCTCTCTAGACTGCCTCAATATAAAAGCCAATGTGAACAGGTCATTCTATTATGCCACCACTCAAGTTGTTTCTCAAATAACCCCTGGGAAACAACAACACATGAAGTCTCCTAACCCAAACAATCCATTGACGAGAAAATTAAAACAAGAATTTAAAAATGACCAATGGTTCAGAGACAATCAAACCATCCTAATCCATAGGGATGGTTTGGCTTGGAAAGGGGGAAAATTGTATTTTCCTGAATCACTCAGACTCCAAGCACTCCAACACAGCCATGACGTTAAACAAGCTGGTCACTTTGGTTATTTAAAGACATTACACTTAATTCGGAGGCAATTTTGGTTGCCAAGCTTAAAGAAAGATGTGGAGAACTATGTAAAAAGCTGTGCAGTCTGTGCTACCATGAAGAGGATCCCAGGAAAGCCTCCTGGGCTATTACAGCCTGTTGCAGATCCTTCTCAGCCATGGGAAGAGATCGCTATGGACTTTATTGTTGAATTACCGGAGAGTAGAGGAAATAGTAATATGGACAGTGATTGATCTTTTTTCAAAGTAAGCTCACTTCATAGCATGCTCAGGCCTCCCATCTGCCCAGAAACTAGCCAAATTGTTTCTCAAGCATATTTACCATTACACGATGCGCCAAAACAGATAATTTCTGACAGGGGAGTTCAGATTCTGGAGGGATTTCCTCAAACTGATTGGTTCTACACAAGGACTGTCATTGGCTTTTAATCCCTCTACAAATGGAGTGGCTGAAAAAGTGAACCCAATGGTGGAGCAGTATCTTAGAACAGGGCTTTTCAACCAGTGGTACACATACCACCTGTGGTACATTGGCACCTGGCAGGTGGTATGTGACCATCCTAGAAAAGTGGTAGCGGGGGAGGGTAATGAGCTGAACTAGCGGCAGCATCGCACAAGCCTGAGTGAGAGATTGCTGGAGCTACAGGGCTGTCCGGGCTCAGCGGAAGCACCAGGATCAGCACCACTTTCCAGCTGATCGGTGCTTCTTTGGGGCTATCAGGGCTCAGTGGAAGCACCAGGATCAGCACCAGGTTCCAGCTGGAGCTCGGCACTGATCCTGGTGCTTCTGTTGAGCCCAGAAGAAGCGCCGATCAGCTGGAAAGCAGCACTGATCCCGCTGCATCTGCTGAGGCCAGAAGAAGTGCCAATCAGCTGGAAAGTGGCACTGATCCCGGCGCATCTGCTGAGCCCAGAAGAAGTGCCGATCAGCTGGAATGTTTCAGCATCTCCAGGGTCTTGTGATTTACATTCAGATGCTTGGCAACTGATTCATATTTATGATGGTCACAGTGTCCCAGGGTCATGTGAAGTGACCAAAACCTTCTGCAACCACCCAGCAGATGGGGTGGGGAATAAAAACCAAACACCACCCCCCCAACCCACCCCCGCTGCCAATCCTCAGCAGAAATGCTCACAACAATGAAAACCTCTGACAGGAGGAAGAGCATGGCCGGGCAGGCAGGCAGGTGTCTTGCTCAGCTGTGGCTTGGGGGGGGGGAAAGGGGGCAGCTTCACCCCCCCAAATGCTGCCCTCTCATGAAAGCAGGATGAAAACTCCAAAAAACGACAAGGGAAGAAGGTTAAAACAGAAGAGTGTCTTCCGATGGCTTACTTCCCCATTTCCTTCTAGAGTTTAAATATGTAAAGACCACAAAAGAAAAAACTTGTCTTTCTTTCATTGTAATTCAGAAGGGAGGAACAGGAGGATTGGGGGAGTTGTTTGTTTCAAAGGAAGGGAGAGAAGGGATTTGGGTCTGTGGGGGCACAGCAGGTGAACGGTGATGGCACACGGCTTCTGGTGTTGGGGAGGACAGTCTTTTTAAAAGAGCAAAATGAGGCAAAAAATAAAAATCCCCCACTCCACCCCCAAGAGCTGGATGCAGATGTGATCTTTTTTTTTTTCTTGTTCAGAAGAGACACTCTTCTGTTTTAACCTTTTTTCCTGGCTGTTTTTGGGAGTTTTCATCCTGCTTTCGTGAGAGGGCAGCATTTGGGGGGAGTGAAGTTGCCCCCTTTCCCCCCCAAGCCACCAGCTGAGCAAGACACCCGCCTGCCTGCGCTCTTCCTCCTGTCTGAGGTTTTCATTGTCATGAGCATTTCTGTTGAGAATTGGCAGTGGGGAGCTGTTTGGTTTTTATTCCCCCCCCCCCCGTCTGCTGGGTGGTTGCAGCAGGTTTTGGTCACTTCACATGACCCTGGGACACTGTGGCCATCATAAATATGAATCAGTTGCCAAGCATCTGAATGTAAATCACAAGACCCTGGGGATGCTGCAACAGTCATAAGTGTGAAAAATGGTCATAAGTCACTTTTTTCAGGGCCATTGTAACTTCAAACAGTCACTAAGTGAACTGTTGTTTTATCTGCTCCTTCTCTATTGTTGTTTTCTGGGAATTTTTTGTTGTTGTAGAGTTAACTTAGAAATAGGTTGGTTTATATTTTCAAAGTTATTTTGGATTTCTTTGTGGTTTAAAGTCATTGTTGTTTGAATTAGTTGCAGTATACTATATATCTCCTCCTGTGAAATATTTATGTTTTCTTGATATGTTCTTTCTACATGTCTCTGATCCATGATGGCCAAGAATTTGAGTTTTTCTCTTCCTTTCTTTTCTCTGCAAATAGCTTTAGAGTCCCAATTAAATAGATATTTGTAATCCAAATAGTTCAAAAAAGATATTTTTTTCTGAAATTTATAATTCTCTCTTTACAGCCCAGATTATTGTCTTTTTTTGTCACAGCTGTTCTTTGTTGTTAAAACTTTGAAGGTCACAAACACAGATGAGCTTTTCCCAGGTTTTGCCAAGTCTTATATTAAAGTTATAGCTGTCGTAGTCTTCATCCACCACTAGGTGTCAGCAACTATTTGTTTTCCAATTTCCAAAATAAACAATTATCTTTAAAATGAGAGTCTTAACCATTCAAACAATTTTAGATTTATCCAGATTTAAGTTTTAAATTTCAGGTTTTATATTTATTTCAATTCCATATATTTTGATCCTCCATAAAAAAATTAATTTGCCGCTTCCGTTAGTATAAGGGTGGGGCGGAAATCCCCCTCCTTCCCTTTCGGAGGTATTTTGCTTCTTGGGGATCTTTTCCAGGAAATTAAGTGTAGAATAGAAAAGAGAAGATCGAATTCCTCACTCAGTTTCAAGCATGCTGTTCACAGTTGTGCTGGTTAGTGCTTTTGGCTTCGATTGCTAGTAGCTTGGGCTGGTTGATGCAATATGGCCAGCCTTTCTCCTGTCAGGTTAGAAGGCTTTCCCCAAGTGAAACAGAATGGCCGCCGCCGTTCCAGAATCGCTGGAGCACCCTTCTTTCTTCGTCGCCTCTCTGGGGCAACTTAGACCCATTTAGGGTCCCCATGTTGACCCAGAATTAGGGGACAGTATAGGAAATATCAATTGTGAATGTACAGATGGCCCTGCTGTCTTTGGGCACTTGCAAAGTCCTACATGCAGGGCCAGCAAGGAAAACACCCAATGTCCTAACCCACCCAAGAACATACAATATATTTAGGGAAACACCCAAAAGGGAACATGTT
This sequence comes from Azemiops feae, assembly GCA_023970755.1. Lineage (NCBI taxonomy): Eukaryota > Metazoa > Chordata > Lepidosauria > Squamata > Viperidae > Azemiops > Azemiops feae. Next base: position 137,959 of record JALGBA010003996.1, on the reverse strand, counting down.
TAGCTACTTCTGCTCTCTTATCTACAGTATGCCAGACTTACTGGGTGAGATCTTTATCATATGTGTGTCAGCTTTGCTGGATGGCTTGTTTATGTAACCAGAAAGAATAAATACAAGGATTTCTTGTCATTCGGGGCTTCTCTCATTTAGAGGAGTCCGTCTCTATTCAGCTGAATAAACACGTAAGCTTGAAGGCAACTTCTGGTTTCCTGTATTTTTTATCAAGCAAAACCTCAGAACCTGCATATCATTTTGGTGAGCCAGCCAGGAGAGGTGCTTGGTTGGTCCTAGGGAGGCTCAGGAAAGGGGAAGGCACCAAGCGCACTCCGGGATTTCTTGGAGGTGCCCCTCTTCTTGACTCTTCACTGTGGTTTTTAACAGGAACCAGTTTTTTCTTCTTTTTGGTTGCCTTTTACTTGATTCCTGCATACTCAGGAATGAAGATAAGCTAGGACACACAGATATACATTACTTTGTTGCACCGGCTTGCTTGGGGGAGTCTGTATATGTGTAAAAGTGTGTCTATGTCCTTGAATTATTTCCCACCGGTGGCCAGAGCTGGGTGGAAGGGTTTGTGCCAGCCGTACCTAGACCCCCCCCTCATGTTTGGGGGCATTTAGAAAGCAAGGGGCGCTAACCTTGTACTCTTGTGCTCCAACGGGTTATGAGTGGTATGTGGTTTGAGGTTTGTGGTTGCTCCTTATATATTTCCCGCTGTTGACCAGGCCTAGGCGTGATACTGATCTTAGCCAAAGGTCAGTGGATCTCTTGTGGCCCAACAGGCTGTGCAAGTGGTGTGAGTAACTTGAACACATGGGCTCAGCCGAGGAAGACCAGTTAGAATGAATAAAAAGAAGGGATGTGCCCTCAGCCCCCTTGAGTGTGTCATAAGGAACTTTGGTAAGCTTAAAACCCATCAGGATATGAAATTGAAACTCTGATTAAGTACAATGCCCTTTGTCACCAGGACATACCCACTGTTTGGCCCAAAGGGGGATCCATAAATTTGGGAGTTTTTGACACCATGGGAGACTATGCTTAAGGAGGCATGGATCATGATCAGCACGCTTAATATGCTCTTTTTGGGGGGGACCTTACACGAGAATAGGCAGGTGCTTAAAGACTGTGGGTTGTGATGACCTTCCACGACACCACCTTTTCCTGCTTTAGCTTCTGCTCCACCACCCTATAAAGGGGATCTATTCCCTCACAGGGCAAGTAGCTATTGAAAGGGGGGGACACTAATAAGGTCCTGGTTCATACCACTTCTCCACATCTGATCTTTATGCATGGGAGGACCAACTGGGTTCTTACACTGAAACCCCACACAAATATTCTGAATTGGTTCTGTCCATTTTTTAAAAACTTATACCACTAACTGGGCAGACCTCCAAGCCATGCTGGATGTCTTTTTAACAACAGAGGAAGGGCATCTGGTAGGAAATGCTGCTAAAAGGAAGGAAGGTCCTTGGTCTGCAACTTAAAGGTTTCCAAGATATTATTGTCACTGCATTGCAGATTGCCCTCCTTAAACAGGAAATGTGGGCAAAATTTATGATGTTCATCAGTTGCCAGCTGAAAGTCCCAGTGACTTCCTTGAGCGCCCCAGATGTTAAGTGCAAATTACAGAAGATGGAGGGGACTTCAGCTGATGATAGAAAACTTGTTGGAAGGAGCTTATAAAGCCTACATGACATGACCAGAAGTGATAACCAGGGAGGCTAAAGAGGGTGGAAAATATACAGTATTGTTTTACTGGCTTAAGCTCTGCAACCGGTGCCCTAGTGCAGGGCTTTTCAACCTTTTCACCCATTGTGCCACTTTTAGGATATGGCAATATCTGAGTACCACCAGTCACCTAGCAAGGTGTCAAAAACGTGACCAAAAAAAAGTTACAATATTTGAGAATACAGCACCAAACCTCTTATGCAAACACAATGCATCATGTCAGTTGTAAGACAAATAACATGAGCAAGCATTTTATGTCCTCCCTGGATACAATTCCTGCAGCTGCAGAAAAAGCAGCAAATATAGAAAAAAGAGAATGTGCATTTCATTAATGTAGAACAAAGGAACAGCGAGTAACTCAGACTTAAGAGGACAAAGTAGGCTAAAAAGAAATAAAAATAAAAATAGTTGACACTGAAGGAAATAACTTGATGAAGTTTTTGTCTTGTCTTAGGTGCTGATGTGTTTGGGATTAATATTGTTCTGGATTCTGTGTGTGTGTGGGGCAAACCTGTCAGCTTTCTTTTGGTTTGTTCAAGGCTAGCGCTTATCTTTTCCTTTATGTTTCTTGGCCGTTTGCTGGGCTGTCTGCCTGGAGCTGTTAACTGAGCTGGGCGGGGAAGGAAGAGAGAGGGGAGAGAAAAAAAACTCTTCTCTGGTACTTTTATTTTTTGGCTTGACTTTTCTGAGAGAAGGGAGATGCAGCAGCCTTTCGTATTGTAATAGTTGGTTTCTGGGGCTAGGTTTTCTACTTTTTCCTCCATGCTGGCTCAGGGATTCTGGCAGCCAAAATCCACAAGTCACCAGAGAGCCAAGGTTCCCCGCCCACCAAGCCCTGCCCTAGTGGAACAGGGAAGAAGTGGGACTTGCAGAAGAGGATGGCGAGGAGTGGTAGGGCCCACCTCAAGAGAGAAATGGGACAATGTCACCCAGATTCCAGACCGCCCACTGCAGTCTTTTGCCCTAAGACAGGACCGGTGTTGTATATGCATGACATTTGGCCACTGGAGCAGGGAATGTCTTTTATGTCCCCTTCCTAACTGTCCTATAGGGTGCTGTTCCACAACCATGCTCCAGATAGAAGGGGGGGTGAGGGGTTAGGGCCTTTATCTCCCTGCCCTTATGGATGATTCTTCCTCTTCACCCCTGGTACAGTTCGAAGTCAGAGGAAAACAATACCCTTTTTGGTTGGTACAGGGGCATCACATTCAGTATTAAATAAGCCCCTTGGAAACCCTTCCTCACAAACGTTCCAGGTCTTTGGGGCCAATGGCCATTCTGTGTCAGCTGCAATACTCAACCCTTTGTAATGCTTTATGGGTGATATTCTCCTTACTCATCAATTTCTTTACCTTCCAGACTGCCCTATGCCCCTTTTAGGATGTGATTTGCTTGCTAAGTTACAAGCCACCATCTTTGCTCTGATGGCTAAGCCCTTGTATCATGCCTCTACAGGCACAGATAAAGAACCCTTTGAATGAACCAAGGATTGTCAGGTGGCATTTGATAACATTCAAACTGCTTTAGTCAATGCTCCAGCCCTTGGCATTCCTGATGTCACTAAACCGTTCACCTTGTATGTGGCTGGAAGTAGAGGGGAGGCTGCTGGGGTCCTTACTCAAACCCTTGGTACTTGGTCTCACCTGTAGCTTGTTTTTCCAAACAACTGGATCCTGTTGCTCAAGGATGGCCAGCATGCCTTCGGGCTGCTGCAGCTGCTGTTCTTCTTTTGGAAGCTGCTGGACAATTAACCTTTGGGGCTTCTATGGAATCACCCCATTCCATCCAGGATTTGTTAGCATCCAAGGGGGGCCATTGGCTTACAGCCTCCCGACTAGAGCGGTATCAGATTGCACTCCTTGACAACCCACAAGTTCATATTAAGCGCAGTAGCAGGTTCAATCCAGCAACCTTTCTTCCCCAACTGGAACAGGATGGTGATCATGGTTGTGTACAGACTATTACAGAAGTATTTTCTGGCCAGCCAGATCTAACTCCAGCCATTGGAGGAGGTGGACAGGCAACAGTTTTATGTGTCAGGGAGAAAGGCTAGCTGGCTATGCCATGGTCACATTGGACCAGGTAGTGAAAGCAGCAGCTCTCCCTGCAGGTACCTCAGCTCAGGAAGCTAAACTCATTGCCTTGACGAGGGCCTTGGAAAAGTCAGATGGTGCGGTTGATATATTTATAGACAGTAAATTTGTGGGGAGGTTTGTGTTATACATGCACGTGGGGCATTATAGACGGAGTGTGGTTCACTCACCGCTCCTATTAAATATGGACGGGGCATTTTAAGGCTATTGGATGCTGTTTTGCTGCCGCATAACATGAGGGTGCATGTTAGGGTTGATACTGAACATGGAAGGGGGAGTATCTTGGCCGACCGCACCGCAAAGTCTGCCACAGGGGTCTCCTGTCCCCTTGGTATATGGGTGTGCTTGTACCCTCATGTTTGCCTATGCTGGCTCCAACATATATTGCACAGGATGGGCACAGAGCTTCTGAACTGGGTGCTGTTTATTGTGGACTTAGGCTGGAGAAGGACAGGAAATGCCTTCTCCCAAAACATGAATTATGGGCCCTCTTACAGAACTTGCATGCCAGCACTCATTGGGGTTACAAGGCCATGGCTGAGTTTCTTATAAAGGACTATATTGTCCTAGGATCTATAACAAGGCCCTCACAATGATGAAGCAATGTGTGATTTGTCAATGTAATGACCTGTGGAAATTATTAAGTTCCCCTTGGGGAGGCTTGGGGCTGGCCAGGATCCTGCTAGTTTTTGGGAAGTTGATTTTACTGAGTTGCCATGGACGTGCAAGTTTTTAGTGGGTGCTTTCTCTGGATAGAATGAGGCCTTTCCCTGTTGTACTAACAAGGCATGTGAGGTGGTTGAGGCCTTCCTGGAGGAAAGGATTCCGGGTTTTTTCCTTCCCATACCAAGGCTTTGGCTCTGACGATGGCCCCACTTTATCCCTGCCATTACCCCGCAGGGGATTCAGGCCCTGGGTGTTGCTTGGTGGTTTCATCTGTCCTATAGGCTCCAGTCTTCAACACACATGGAAAGGGCCTGTTCCCCTTTGAGATCATATATGGTCGGCCCTTTCTTTCTCATTCTTCCTTATCCACTTCCCTCCCGGTTTTTGGAGACCGGCCCTCAGAGAATATATACACTCTCTTGCTAATGATGTTTCTTCCATTTCTCAAGCTGTTCAGACCCTCCATCATCCGGGATTGAATCATCCACTCCATCCTTTCCTTCCTGGTGATTGGGTGCTTGTCAAGTCCTGGACTGATTCTAGCCTTTTAGCTGATGCAGGAAAGGGCCCTTCATTGTTCTTCTCGCTACCCGCATGGCGATCAAGGTTGCTGGAATTTGTACTTGGCTTCATCACACTCGTCTTCACTCTTCTTCACCACCTTCTGATGCTGAGGACCAAGTTGCTTGGACTGCGACCCCTGGTGCTGAGGAAGACCTTGGGCTGAAGCTTCTATTTGGGGGCCGACGCTGACCTGTCTGTGGGACGTTTTGGTCGTTGTGATACCTGTGCCCGCCGGGCTTCCACACGGGCGGTTTCCTCTCGCCGGCTTCCTGCTTACTTACACCGCAGGCATTGCTCCTCTCTCTCTTGGCTGCCCTCTAGTTTTTTGTTTGGGTTGTTCATTTTTTCTTTTTTGTTGCTCTGTCTTGTTTTTCTTTCCATACTCCGTGCTCTCTTTTACGGGGGGGATTATGGGAGGTGGTCAAGTTCGAGGTCAGGTTCACGGTCAAGATACGTGCAATGACTATGGGGACAGCTGCTATGGACTGGGATGTACAATCTGACACACCCTTCAAGTATGAGCTCTCCTGGTGCTTTGCCCCCCATATCTCGGCAAGGATGGTTTCTTCTTTTTTTATATATAAGTTTTATCGGTTTTCCCGTTTTACATTTGAATATTTGGAAAGTAACGTGGTCATTGGGTAGTCAAAAGTTCAATAACAAAATCTTTAGTACATATCTCAGGTTACATCATCAAATATTTCTTCTTTATTTCCCTTAACATTTGCTATATCATATTTAAGCTAGAATGTTTCTAATTGTATCAAACTCAGTTAAAACTTCATTATCACATTTATTAATACATTTTTTTCTTATACATATTCATATCCTGTTTTTAAGTTTTACCTAATTTTTAGTTTTTAATTACAGTACTCCAGTTTAACCTTTAATATCCACAGTATTTAAGTTTCGGGTAACCCAAATTTCCTTTGTCTCACTACATAAAAATTATAATGTCGAAAATGCACATATTACTTATTTAGATATATTCTAATTTTATTTAATAACAATAACAACAATAACAACAATAACAACAACAACAATAACAATAACAATAACAATAACAGTAACAGTAACAGTAACAGTAACAGTAACAGTAACAGTAACAATAACAATAACAATAACAATAACAATAACAATAACAATAATAAAGTTGGAAGGGACCTTGGAGGTCATCAAGTCCAACCCCATGCTCAGGCAGGTAACCCTATACCATTTCGGACAAATGGCTGTCCAGTTTCTTCTTAAAAACTTCCAGTGTTGGAGCATTCACCGCTTCTGGAGGCAGGTTGTTCCACTGGTTAATTGTTCTAACTGTCAGGAAGTTTCTCCTTAGTTCTAGGTTGCTTCTCTCCTTGATTAGTTTCCATCCGTTGCTTCTTGTCCTGCCTTCAAGCACTTTGGAAAATAGCTTGACTCCCTCTTCTCTGTGGCAGCCCCTGAGATATTGGAACACTGCTATCATGTCCCCCCTCGCCCTTCTCTTTATTAAACTAGACATACCCAATTCCATCAACCTTTCCTTATATGTTTTAACCTCCAGTCCCCTAATCATCTTTGTTGCTCTTCTCTGTACTCTTTCTAGAGTCTCAACATCTTTTTTACATCGTGGTGACCAAAACTGGATGCAGTATTCCAAGTGTGGCCTTACCAAGGCATTGTAGAGTGGTATTAATACTTCGCGTGATCTTGATTCTATCCCTCTGTTAATGCAGCCTAGCACTGTGTTGGCTTTTTTGGCAGCAGCAGCACACTGCTGGCTCATATTTAAATGATTGTCCACTAGGACTCCGAGATCCCTCTCACAGTTCCTACTATTGAGCAAGGTACTCCCTATACTATACCTATACATTTGGTTTTTCTTGCCTAAATGTAGAACCTTACTTTTTTCACCATTAAATTTCATTTTGTTAGATAGCGCCCAGTGTTCAAATCTGTCCAGATCCTCCTGTATCCTAAGCCTGTCTTCTGGAGTGTTGACTATTCCTGCCAGCTTGGTGTCGTCTGCAAATTTGATGAGTTCCCCATCTATCCCCTCATCCAAATCATTGATGAAGATGTTAAAGAGAACTGGGCCCAGAACAGAGCCCTGGGGCACCCCACTGCACACTTCCCTCCATGTAGATGTGATTCCATCCGGTCAGCCAGCTACGGATCCATCTGGTGGTGATGCTGTCTAACCCGCATTTTTCTATCTTATCAAGTAGTAGGTTGTGATCTACTTTGTCAAATGTCTTACTGAAGTCCAAGTAAATTATATCCACAGCATTCCTCTGGTCCTTAAATGTTTCATAAACATTTTCTATTTCTCGCCCTAATACATCATCACCTTAATAGTGGAGTGTCCTTTGTTATCTATATTATCTGGGCTAAACAATAATTCAAACCTATTTCCTAATAGTTAGTTTTCATTTCCCATATAAATCTAAATTCTCAATATTAAACAGATTAATCCCTTATTTTTTTTACTATTTTCCAACTATTTTAATCTAATAATCAAATTTCCCACTATCTCAGAATCTCCCTTTAGCCCAATAGTTAGCAATTTAGGATCCTCTCTAGTAGACCAAAATACCCCCTTTTTTCAGTCGGTTTCTTCTTACCCATGGTTGGGTGAGTCCAGGCAGGGTGAAATTAGCCGTGGAGGTGTGGAGAATCTGCAAGCCCATGACCGGTCGCTACCGTGCAAAACCGGAAGTCCAGTAAAGTGTATTCTTGATGCTAGATTATATAAGGGGAAATTGCAATATTTAGTGCCATGGAAGGGATAACCGTTATCGGAAGCCACCTGGGTGAAGTGTGCTGATGTGAAAGCTGATAGACTTATATGCAAATTCTATGATAAACATCCAAATAAACCGAGAGGGAATTCTTAACCTTTATTCTTGTTTAATTTGCAGGATTTCTCCTTTCTTTTAAGGGGAGCTGAATAACAATGCTGTGACAAACCAAACTGAAGCCATTTTCATTTTTGTCTTCGTTGCCATATATTTAATTAGAAGAAGGAAAGGGGGGTGTAGCTTTCAGTTAGCCAAACCAATTCACATGTATGGGAACCAAGGTCATTGCTGATAACATTTTGGCGGGCTGGAGAGCTGGGAGGAGTGCCCGTGTTTTCTAACAATTGGTGAATGTAATTTATGACAGCAAATTGGGGTAGGAATTGCAACTTGCAACTTTGTAACCAAGGAGAGGGGGATTTTAGTCTTGGGTTCACCTTTGTATGTGCTGTTATGTTGTAGCCAAATAAAGATGTTCTTTAAGGAAAAATTTCTGGCCTTGAAGTTCTTTTAAATGGTTTCATCTATCGGAACCATGACACTAAACATGCATAAAAAAATTAGAAATGTTTCCCAAGAATTCATAAGTTAGAGCCTTTGTTCCTTATCACATTTTCTCTGCAGTTAAGATTGGGCCTAAGTAGGATAATGTAGCATTTGGGGGGGAAAGATGCAAGCCAAGAGACCAGCCCCAGGGGCCAAGATGGTGAAGATCTCCACGGCCACCATGGATTTCCTTTTGGTGCTCAGATTTGTGGGGAGGAAGGTGATCCAAACACTGCAGAAAACCAGCATGCTAAAAGTAATGAACTTGGCTTCATTAAAACTGTCAAACAACTTCCTAGCTAGAAATGCCATAGTGAAACTGATGAGACCTAGGAAAGCCAGGTAGGCAAGGACAATATAAAACATTAAAACTGAGCCTTCATTACATTCCAAGATGGTGTCTCCAAACAATGAGTGGAAGTCAAAGTTGGGAAATGGGGGAGAGGTTCCCAGCCAGGTGGCACAAAGAACTGCTTGGACCAGGGGACAGGCAAAGACAATGGAGTTGATCAGTGATTTTCCTAAGAGTTGCCTTGCCCTGTTCCCTGACTTGGTGGCCATGAAGGCGAGAACCACCATGATAGTTTTTGCCAAGACAGAGGAAACCGCAAGGGAAAAGAGAATGGCAAAGGCAGATTGTCGGAAGAGAGAGGTGAGCTTCCCTGGTCGACCAATGAAGAGGAAGGAGCAGAGGAAGCAGAGCAGGAGGGAGACCAGGAGGATGTAGGTGAGATCTCAGTTGTTGGTATCTACTCCAAACAGGTTGCCAAAGTAATAATTAATGGAGAAACAACTGAAAGTTTCCAAATTCAAAAGGGCACAAGGCAAAGTTGTCCACTATCCCTGTTACTGTTTGTACTGTCCCTGGAGGTATTAGCTAGAACAATTCAGAAAGATGATCAAATCAAAGGATTGGAGATTAAGAGAGAGATATTTAAAATGCAAGCCTTTGCAGATGACCTTGTCTTTATAATTGAAGAGCCCCTACAATCAGGGACAAGGCTAATGGAAGTACTGGGTGAATATGGTGAAATAACTGGCCTAAAGATAAACAAAGAAAAAACTAAAATGCTTGTTAAGAATAAGACCAGAGCACAGAAAAATGAATTAATTGATAGATTAGGCATCCAGACTACAAAGAAAATAAGATATCTAGGGATACAATTAACAGCTAGATGTGCCACACTCAAAGGAGATAATTACGACAAACTAATGGAGCAGATTAAAATTGACCTGGACAGGTGGACAAATTTACAGCTTTCTTTTCTGGGAAGAATTGCTGTAATTAAAATGAACGTGCTACTCAAAATACTATTTTTGTTTCAATGCATACCGATCAAATTAGATAAGGAATGTTTTCATAATTTTAACAAAACCATACTCATATTTATCTGGCAAGGGAAAAAAGCAAGGATTAAGTTAAAATTACTGCAAGATTCTAAGGAGAGGGGCGGATTCGGTCTCCCGGATTTGGAAAAATATTATCAAGCTACAATACTAACATGGGTGTGGGACTGGATACAATTAAAAAATAGGAGATTATTAAGATTGGAAGGCCATGATATGCAGATTGGGTGGCACGCCATATTATGGGATGAGAAATACAAGGTTCGCCAGTACTTCCGGAGACATTATATTAGACGAGCGTTAATAGACGTTTGGGTTAAAATTAGGCAACAAAATTATATGCAAATTCCAAATTGGATTTCAACATGGAAATGCACATACATCCAATGTTCATACAACTAGGGAAAGTAATAACGTATAAAGATATATTAGACGAGGGAGGAGAATTAAAATCAAGGAAAAATCTTCAGGAAGAAGGGATAGAACTGGAATGGTGGGCATATCTTCAATTGCAGTCACGATATAGGAAAGATAAAAAAGATTGGGGTATAAAAACAGAGTTGACAGAATTAGATAAAATATTATTAGGAACCGAAGATAAAATGATTAAAAGAATATATCATTATCTTCTAGATCAGGCAATGTATGAAGAACAGGTCAAGGAAACTATGTTAATGTGGAGTAAGGATTTCGGCTTTAATATTGACTTACATATTTGGCAAGAATTGTGGGAAAGAAACAGGAAACTCACTTTAGCCACTTCTTATAAGGAAAATCTTTACAAGATGTTTTACAGATGGCATTTCCCACCCACGAGGTTAGCTAAAATGGGATCAAATCTTTCACCTATATGTTGGAAATGTAAAATAGCAACAGGGACCTACTATCACATGTGGTGGGAATGTCCTAAAGCCCGTGATTATTGGAATAGGATAAGAAAATGGTTGAAAGAAATATTAATGTTAGAGATAGAGCTAAAACCTGAACTTTTTTTATTGGGAATAACCACAGATAAATACGACAAGGGAATAGTCTATTTGATGTTGCACATCTTGACTGCTGCTAGATTGGCTTTTGCACAAAAATGGAAGAACAAAGAAACTCCCACAGATGAAGAGATACTGTATAAAATACTATCTTGTGCTGAAATGGACAGGCTTACGATGGAATTGAAAGATAAAAACAAATCAGAATATTTTGAAATCTGGGATAAATTGTATCATTGGTGGGAATCGAGGAGAACTGTTGGGGTTATAGATTAGTGATAGATGGAAATATATATATTTGTAGGTTAGCAAATAGAGAAAATGTATTTAGTATTGTACAAAAAGTTTGTATATATTTATAGAGATAAAGAACTGAATCTAAGAGGAGAAATAATTTGATAGAAATGTTCAAACTGGAATGTTACGTCATGTCCAATGTTTTTTTTAATTGTATTATAAATAAAAAAACTTTTAAAAAAAAGAAAGAAAGAAAAAGGGAGGGAGTGCTGACTTACTGTCAGATGTCCTCCGCCATCCGTATGCGAGGAATTCAAGACGCAGGAACAAGGTGACCAAACAAGGCTTTAATCCATGTGAAATAAAGTCAGCACTGGGAGCGAACTGCTCCCAGCGCTTTACATAGCTTCCCCATGCCCCCGGCCCCGCCCCCAGCTGTAAGCCAGCATCCGGCCCTTGGAGTAGATAAGGCATAGTCCGGCCTCTGGCCTCCTTCCTGCCGCTCTCCGCGCCGACGGCCCTGAGCTGCTCCGGCCTTCCGCATTCCGGGCAGCTGCTCCGGGCACTGCTATGAGCCGCTGCAGGCCGTGGAGCCTCCGTGGGATGCCCCGCCCCCAGCACTGCCTCCACGCCGCTTCCCACCGACAGGGAAGCCCGTCCGCTATCACTGCTGATGACCCGGCCTGGCCAGGCATGACGGGCCGCCCCGCTCCGTACTGGACGTCCTCCCGCAACACGGTAGGCCACCACACTGGCTGCACGCATCGGGGTCCAGCTGTGGGCCCGGCTGCGGGTCTGGCTGCGGCATCAGGTGGCTGGCGGCATCCGGCGTCCGGCTGAGCATCCCAGCGTCTGTGTGCTGATCACACCGCGATGCTGGGCATCTTGCGGCTGGCTGCGGAGTCCGGGTGGCATGCCGCTCAGTGCTCCCCCCCTCCTGAACATGTCAAGCCCACGGGGCTTGACAGTTTCCTTGTGTTGTGCCCTCGGCTCCTATGTATCTGATAATTAGCACTCCTCTTGACTGATAAGGGGCCCATTTCCCAAGCTTCAATCATTTCCTTGGCTATTTTTGTTCCTGCTCAGCCAACAATCTTAGTAGCTGCAAAATTGACTCTATGTCCTTGTTCATTGCAATGTTAGGTTACCATATACAATTTCAGACAAATGGTTTTGCAATCTCTTCCTAAAAACTTCCAGTGTTGGAGCATTCACAACTTCTGGAGTGAGGTTGTTCCATTGGTTAATTGTTCTAACTGTCAGGAAGTTTCTCCTTAGTTCTAGGTTGCTTCTTTCCTTGATTAGTTTCCATCCGTTGCTTCTTCTCCTGCCTTCAGTTGCTTTGGAGAATAGGTTGACCCCCCCTCTACTTTGTGGCAGCCCCTGTGATATTGGAATACTGCTATCATGTCACCCCTGGTCTTTCTCTGCATTTAACATAGTATTTTTGTTAAATCGGGATGGGGATGTAGAATCCTCTATGTAAAAGGGAGGAGGATTTATCATTTTCTTTTTTCCCCCAGCATCCAGCTGGGGTGGACTCTATATGTTCAATGTTAAATTTATTTGATACTTGGGTCACTCTTTTCCCTTTTTTTATATACCAATTTCTTTTCTCTTTTTTGTTGTTGTTATTGCTGGATGTATATATAGAAATAGGGTTGTTGTCAATCAGTTTGTCTTGTTACTATTGCCAACAGTGTATGACAAAGCTCATCTCTCTGTCTCAGCAGCCCATTTCTTTGAGTTGATGTGCAGGTTGCAATTCACAGCATGAACTCAATTCAAGTCAAAATTGATATTTTTTCCAAGATTAACCTTTCAATCCAGTTAAGGAAAATGGCTCATTATTTTGATAAAACTATGCTCTTTATTATACCCAGTCATGGTAATCTTTATAGGCTGCCAACTTCTGCCCTACATTCTGAAACAATTTTTCCCAGTCTGGCACCCTTCACCTAATACATTATCAGAGTCCTTCTAAATGTGTCAGCTTTATAAATCCAACAAATTTGATTTTATTGAATTAAATTAACCAGGTTGACTTTTGCTGGCTAGAAATGATTAAGCTGATACACCTGAATGACCCTAAGTTAGAAAGTGTCCTTTTAGGGTCTTGAAATATGGAACTGTTTCTCTTTAGAGCAGTGAGTGAGATCACTAACCTGGCCTGGAGACTGTGAAATAAGTTAGCTCCATTGATGTAGAAGTATCCAAGATTGATAGTAGTGGGAAGCCAGACTTGGTGGAACAAAAGAAAGACCTCCTCTACTTAGAATGCAATGAAGCCATGAAGCATGATATTACAAGCCATCAGAGTAATAAGATGGGAAGATGAATTTACTCCAGCTATAAGATAACCCTAGCATTACTTCTCCCCAAGTTCAGCCCAAATTGTCTTCTCTGAAATGTGTATCCTGTCTTCAGGAACATGAAGAAAAGGCTGACTCCTGAATTCAGAGTGACAAGTTTTTTTTTCATCACTAAAGAGTCAGAGGGCTTGAGAAGGGAATTAGAGGGAGATTGACTCAACAAAGACAATCAATGTATCTAATTAGGAAGGTTCTACATCAATAGAGGCTGGGTGAGATTTATGTGTGCCCCATCTTCAAGACTGCCTTTTACACATTGCCCTGAGAAAAAAGACAATCAAGGAAACACTCACAGAGAATAGGCATCCCAATCACCAGGAGACTCGTGTAAAGGAAGCTGTAAGACTACAGTAATAGAGAGAGGCAGGTTTCCACTGATAATGAGATCTCCAGGTCTGTAAAAGTCTTTCTGTTCTTAGAAAGGTCTCCTCCAGAAACAGTTTGGCCTCAGATCCATCTGGACAGCTGCAGGCAAGGTCCATAGCAAGACTAAAAGCCAACTCATTGGCCACAGAAGGAGACCTTCTTCCTACAGCAAATCAAAGGAAAAGAATATAAGCAATGTGATGATCTGGTGACTTCGGAGGGCTCAAGTAGGCTTTTATGTCTTCAAGATAAGCATTCATCTCAGCTCCAACTCTTAAGGGACCCAGGCATATTATTCAGAGCATGCTAAGTAAACATATTTTGACCGGACACAAAATCTCTTTATGCTTAGGGAGGGTTAATTTCTGGAAATCTACTGAGATGAAGTAAGAATTATTAGTGTTTTATGAACCCTAGGAGAGAGAAATGTCCACAATACTCCATAACTCTGTAGTCAATGGCATTTGGCAAGAGGGAAGCTTATTTGTGAAGCCACAATTGTGTGTCTCTTTCTGTGAATTTGTCAACTGTGATCAGAGAGTCATAAAGCTTTTAGAAATTGGAGGAGACCTTGAAGATCACCTAGTTCAATCTGCTTAATGTAGGATATATATGGTGTCCACTTTTTCAGTTTTCTTAGGTGATCGATCTCCTTAATGTAGGATATACGTGGTGTCCACTCTTTTAGTTCTCTTAGGTGATCTCTATAGAGTCAACTATTTTGCTGCCAACATCAAACGTTTTTCAATTTAGAAATTCTCTGAGACTGAGCTATGGAGTATTTAGTTGGGTTTTAATAGTCACACATTTTCTTCTTTTCTTTATGACTTAGATGTATTCTACCCAGTCTGTTGTTTGAGTGGGTCATCAATATTTTAAATAAGTAGTTCAAAACCAATCACTCTGACTGGCAGAGGATTTCCTAAAGACAGCAACCAGAGCTTCTTTCAGGTGCACCATTCTGCTCTATATCATTCTTCAGTCCCCACCCTTTGCGGTTTGAACCAGGATGGGTTACCCTTTCTTGAGTGACAATTGTAATATCCTATCATCACACTACTAGACCGAACGCTGCATTTTCAGTACCCGTAAGAGATGATAGAGATGATAGCCCCCTCCTCCTCCTCCTCCTCCTCCTCCTCCTCCTCCTCCTCCTCAGCCATGTGGAGTTCTTGCCATCAAGCAGGTTTTCTTACTGGGCCACCTAGGAGGGTTGGGGATTGGAGACCCTAGATGTGTACTGCACTCAGGGAAGGCTTCACTCTGGGGTGGTGGGAGATGAGAAGTTAGACCTGTGGGCTCTGCTCTGTGGGGTGCTGCAAGGCTGGGTCTCTCCCTAACCCTAAGCATTCTTGAAAGTTCATGAAAGATATATCATACAACATTGTCTTGCTTTCTCTCTGCCCAAGATTGAGCAGTTTTCTAATGATTCCATTAATGAACACCCATCCATCTATCCTCATAATAATCTGACAGGATAAATAATAGCAGGGACAAGAGAAGACCCCTTAATATTCAGTCCACATAATAAATATATTCAATAATAAATATTCAATTCCTTGGTGCTCTTTGTATCAACTGTCTGACTAGCAAACTCAAAATTAAGGAATCTTCAAGGCTCTGAAGTGCCATAAATGATAAACTTTATTGAATACATATCTTGGAACTGAAGAAGCAAAACCAGCTCTGTTTTTCCGATGCGAAAATCTGCATAGTTAACAATAGCTTTCCATAACCCTCACCCACCGAGTTTTCATGTTGCCCAATCATCTGTCTATGGTTTGTTATGGAAACAGTCCACTTCTCCATCAGACCCCTGCGTTAGTGACCTTGGCATTTTGCAGGCTCTCAGAGTCCATGGAAACTCCTGTTTCCTCCCCATGCTTCCTCCCCCTCCCTCCTGTTTTTATGGCAAGTTGAGTAGCAATAGAAGTTAGCAGGCATCTTAGCAATTCAACCTTGACACTCTGAGCTTGGTTGTTTATTTGAAGATGTTTCATTATACAAACTAGGTAACATCATCATTGCTAGTCAGGAATGGGGTTTAGTCTCAAATTATACTCTCGTGGCTTGCCCTGTCAGTGTTATAAAAGTAGGTCTTGGTGGTTCGTTGGTTGGGCTGTTTACAAAGAAGAGCAAGGAAAGACAACAAAGTTTACTGTGACCAGCGATGCAAACAGAAAAGCACTACATAAAGGACCACACCAGAAATGGATGTGCTCAAATCAAAAGATTCAAACACCATTCACTGCTCACAAATGCATCATCAAAAACAAACAAGGGAAATTTATATATTAATACATTATGTTTCTCAATGACATTAATAGAGAGTAAACAATGTACTTCATTTCAACTCTAGAATTTTTAAAAAAGACTCTAATAATTTATTCAATGAAAAATATAATAGGGAAATTAGGAACGTGATCTATGGGGAAAAAAATAATTAAAAACACTGATGGTGAGCCCAACCCAAAACATTTTTAAGACTCTTTTGATTAAAATCAATAAATTGGGAAAAATATCCTGCTTAAAATTGTTATCTATATCTTTGATATCAAAGTTTATTTCCAGATTGATCATAGGGCCTTACTAGGGACAAGTGACATTGATGAAAAATGAAGGGGTGGGTGATTGTTGCTGGTTAACAGCAATTTTGTGATTGGCCACATCATTTGATTTCCAAATATTATAAGAAAAAGACCCTCATTCATTTCTTTACTTTTAAGATATCAGATCAACTGTCCCAAACTCACAACAAAAGTTCCCAGTTTCTGCATAAGTCAGAGGTTCTTATGCCTAATTATATTGTCTCTACAATTTAGATGGGGTCTCAGTAGGATAATGCAGCATTTGGGGAAAAAGATACAAGCCAAGAGACCAGAACCAGAGGCCAAAATGGAGAAGATCTCCACAGCCACCATGGACTTCCCTTTGGTGCTCAGGTAGGTGGGGAGGAACGTGATCCAAACACTGCAAAAGACCAGCATGCTGAAACTAATGAACTTGGCCTCATTAAAGCTGTCAGGCAATTTCCTAGCCAAAAAGGCTACCATGAAACTGATGAGAGCCAGGAAACCCAGGTAGGCAAGGACAGCATAAAACATTAAAGCTGAGCCTTCATTACATTCCAAGATGGTCTCTCCAACCAAGGAGTGGAAGTCCAAATTGAGAAATGGGGGAGAGGTTATCAGCCAGGTGGCACAAAGGACTGCTTGGACCAGGGGGCAGGCAATAACAATGGAGTTGGTCAGTGGTTTTCCTAAGAGTTTCCTTGTCCTGTTCCCTGGCTTGGTGGCCATGAAGGCCAGAACCACCATGACAGTTTTAGCCAAGACAGAGGAAACCGCAAGGGAAAAGAGAATGGCAAAGACAATTTGTCGTAAGAGACAGGTGAGCTTCCCAGGTTGACCAATGAAGAGGAAGGAGCAGAGGAAGCAGAGTAGGAGGGAGACCAGGAGGATGTAGGTGAGATCTCGGTTGTTGGCCTTGACAATTGGTGTGTTGTGATGTTTATAGAAAATCACCAGTATTGAAGATGTGATCAGAGAAAGGAAAAGAGCTAAAGATGCTAAAGAGTATCCCAGGGTGTCTTGATAGGCAAGGAAATGAATTTTCTTGGCAATGCAGTGGTCCTTGTCCTTGTTGGGATATTGGTCTTCTGGGCAGGGGTCACAGCAAGCTGCATCTGAAATCAAGAATATTTTTTCTGAGTTTTTCAGGGGCATCCAAAGTGCAAATTTTCTTTCTTGCCTAGGGTGTCATGTGTGACACTCTGCTGATGGATCAAACTCCAAGTAAGTAAGTAAGTAAGTAAGTGATGAAAAGATCCCCTGGGTAGTTTATGATGCTCTGAAAAGGGCAAATTATTGTTGAATCAAAATAATCTTGGAAATCAGTTGCTGAAAGTTAGGGATCACATTTTCTCCGATCACTGGGAAACCTGCATAATTTCTTTGGCTTTCTTCATGACAGAAAGTTGGCACCTGAATTTTTTCCACTTTGTAATTGAAGCCCAAGAAGATCTGTCAGTCAGGAGTCCTGATATTTACTATTTAATTACATTATCATTTGTTATGTGATACACATATGAACACAAATGGACATACATACATATGGAATGGGAGGAGGGAGAGGGAATAACTCTATTTGAAATAAGTTTTCTACCTAGGGGGGCAGGGAACCATAGCTAGTTTTATCCATTTCTATCTCAGGCCTATAGGTTTCCAGAAAGATTGATAGTACTGACAGAAGAAGCATGCTAAAAGTAACAATGATTTTGAATATCCAGACACACTGTGCCATTCACTGAGGAAAATGATCAGTAGTTGGTTTTCCAATTGGTATGTGACTTGAGGAGTGGAAAGGACAGCAACAAACTGCTGCCTTGAATGCTCCCTTCATGAAATTGTGTGAGAAGAGCAGCCCTGCCAATCCTCATCCCTTAGGGCTGCAAAGTTAATTGCATAGGTAGACTAGACTAGACTAGACTAGACTAGACTAGACTAGACTAGACTAGACTAGACTAGACTAGACTAGACTAGACTAGACTAGACTAGACTAGAATAGAATAGAATAGAATAGAATAGAATAGAATAGAATAGACTCGAGTAGAGTAGAGTAGAGTAGAGTAGAGTAGAGTAGAGTAGAGTAGAGTAGAATAGAATAGAATAGAATAGAATAGAATAGAATAGAATAGAATAGAATAGAATAGAATAGAATAGAATAGAATAGAATAGAATAGAATAGAATAGAATAGAATAGAATAGAGATGGAAGGGACCTTAGAGGTCTAATAGTCCAGCCCCCTGCTCAAGCAGGAGAACCTACACCATCTCAGACAGGTGAATGTCCAGTCGCCTCTTAAAAATCTCCAGTGATGGAGCACCCACGATTTTTTGGGGTAAACTATTCCACTGGTTGATTGTCCTCACTGTGGAAGTTTTTCCTTAATTCCAGGTTGCTTCTCTCTTTGATCAGTTTCCAACCATTGGTTCTTGTCCTTCCCTCTAGTGCTGTGGTAAACTACCTGGCCCCCTCTGCCTTGTGGCAGCCCCTCAGATACTGGAACACTGCTATCATGTCTCTCTTGTTTCTTCTTTTCTTTAGAATAGCCAAACCCAAGTCCCATAGCTCTTCTTCGTATGTTTTAGTCTCCAGGACTTTGATCATCTTAGTTGCTCTTCTCTGATTTTTTTCCAAGCTGTCTACCTCTTTTTTGTGATATGGTGACCAAAATTGGCTGCAGTATTCCAGGTGTGGTCTTACTAGGATTTTATAAAGTGGTAATAATACTTCACCTGATCTTGATTCTATGCATCTGTTTATACAACCCAGGATTGTATTAGCTTTTTTGGTTGCTGCTGCACACTGCTGGCTCATAGTCAAATGATCGTCCACTAGGACTCCAAGGTCCCTCTCACAGTTACTGTTTTTGAGCCAGGTCTTGCCCAATCTGTATTTGTACCTTTGGTTTTTCCTGCCTAAATGTAAGACTTTGCTTTTCTCCACCTTGAAAATCATTTTCTTGGATAGGGCCCATTGTTCAAGTTTGTCAAGATCTTTTTGGATCTTGAGTTTGTCTTCTGGGGTGTTGGCTACTCCTGTCAGTTTGGTGTCATCTGCAAATCTGATGAGTTCCCCTTCAATTCTCTCATCTAAGTCATTTATAAAGGTATTGAATAGTACTGGGCCTAAAATGGAACTTTGTGGTACCCCACTGCTTACTTCTTTCTATGTGGATGTAGTGCCATTGAGGACTACTCGTTGAGTATGGTTTGTTAGCCAGCTACAGATCTATCTGGTGGTGATGTTGTCTATTCCACCTTTTCCTATCTTACCAAGGAGTAGGTTGTGGTCTACCTTGTCAAATGCCTTACTGAAATCTAAGTATACTACGTCCACTGCATTTCGCTGGTTTACTAGTTTAGTCACTTTATCAAAGAATGAGAGGAGATTGGTTTGGCATGATCTGTTTTTAACAAACCCGTGTTGGCTACTAGTTACGACTTTGTTTGTTTCTAGCTGTTCGCAGATCTGTTTTTTCCAGGTATTGATGTTAAACTGATTGATCTGTAGTTTCCTGGGTCAGTTTTTTCTCCTTTCTTGAAGATGGGGACTACATCAACCCTTTTCCAATCCTCAGGTATTTCCATGGTGCTCCAGGATTTATGAAAGATGTGGTACAGTGATTCTGAGATAACATCTGCCAGCTCCTTCAAAATTCTGGGATGTAGTCTGTCGGGTCCCGGTGATTTGTATTTATCAAGGTTGGATAGGTGTTCCCTTACCATTTTCTTGCTTAATTTAATTTTTGTTTCTGGTATGTCTTTTGCAGTGGTTTTTTTTTTTGGTGTGTTGGGCTATAGTTTCTTTTTGTGTGAAGACTGACACAAAGTATAAGTTAAGCAGCTCTGCTTTCTCCCTGTTTCCTGTAATTTCCTTGCCATTTTCTCTCTTTAGTGGGCCTACAGTTTCCTTGATTTTTTTCTTGTTGTTAATGTGTTGGAAGGAATTTTTATTATTGGAAGGAACTTTACAGATGGATTACACCCCAAGGTTCTCAAGGAATTGGCAGATGTGATCTCAGAACCACTGAACTATATTTTTCAAAGATCCTGGAGCACTGGGGAACTACCAGAGGACTGAAAAAGAGCTGATGTAGTTCCCATCTTCAAAAAAGGAAAAAAAAACGGATCCAGGAAATTACAGAACTATCAGCCTGACCTCAATACCTGGGAAAATTCTGGAAAAGATAATCAAACAACGAATCAGCGAACACCTACAGGCAAACAAAGTCATTACTAAAAGCCAACATGGGTTTGTCAAAAACAGATCATGTCAGACAAATCTTATTGCATTCTTTGATGAAGTGACAAAATTAGTGGACCAGAGGAATGCTGTGAATATAATTTACTTGGACTTCAGTAAGGCATTTGCCAAAGTAGATCACAACCTACTACTTGATAAGATAGAAAAATGTGGGTTACACAGCATCACCAACAAATGGATTCGTAGCTGGCTGACCGGCCGTACTCAGCGTGTGGTCCTCAATGGAACCACATCTACATGGAGGGAAGTGTGTAGTGGGGTGCCCCAGGGCTCTGTTCTGGGCCCAGTGCTCTTCAACATCTTCATCAACGATTTGGACGAGAGGATAGATGGGGAACGCATCAAATTTGCAGACGACACCAAGCTGGCAGGAATAGCCAACACTCCAGAAGACAGGCTTAAGATACAGGAGGATCTGGACAGACTTGAACACTGGGCGCTATCTAACAAAATGAAATTCAATAGTGAAAAAAGTAAGGTTCTACATTTAGGCAAGAAAAACCAAATGTACAGGTATAGTATAGGGAGCAGCTTGCTCAATAGTAGTAACTGTGAAAGGGATCTTGGAGTCCTAGTGGACAATCATTTAAATATGAGCCAGCAGTGTGCTGCAGCTGCCAAAAAAGCCAACACAGTGCTAGGCTGCATTAACAGAGGGATAGAATCAAGATCACGGGAAGTATTAATACCACTTTACAATGCCTTGGTAAGGCCACACTTGGAATACTGCATCCAGTTTTGGTCACCACGATGTAAAAAAGATGTTGAGACTCTAGAAAGAGTACAGAGAAGAGCAACAAAGATGATTAGGGGACTGGAGGCTAAAACATATAAGGAATGGTTGCTAGAATTGGGTATGTCTAGTTTAATGAAGAGAAGGATGAGGGGGGACATGGTAGCAGTGTTCCAATATCTTAGGGGCTGCCACAAAGGAGATGGAGTCAAGCTATTTTCCAAAGCGCCTTAGGGCAGGACAAGAAGCAACGGATGGAAACTAATCAAGGAGAGAAGC
The DNA here is from genome assembly GCA_023970755.1 of Azemiops feae. Taxonomy (NCBI): domain Eukaryota; kingdom Metazoa; phylum Chordata; class Lepidosauria; order Squamata; family Viperidae; genus Azemiops; species Azemiops feae. The sequence goes on along the minus strand of JALGBA010003996.1, from coordinate 116,435 downwards.
AACCAAGAACTAAGGAGAAACTTCCTGACAGTTAGAACAATTAACCTGTGGAACAACCTGCCTCCAGGGGCGGTGAGTGCTCCAACACTGGAAGTTTTTAAGAAGAGACTGGACAGCCATTTGTCCGAAATGGTATAGGGTTTGCTGCCTGAGCAGGGGGTTGGACTTGATGACCTCCAAGGTCCCTTCCAACTTTTATTATTATTATTATTATTATTATTATTATTATTATTATTATTATTATTATTATTATTATTATTATTATTATTATTATTATTATTATTATTATTATTATTATTATTATTATTATTATTATTATTATTATTATTATCCTTGATTCCTGTTGCAAGTCTTTGTTCGTTCTGAACCTTTGCTTTCCTGACTTCTTCTTTGCATGTTCTGTCTTCTGATAATTGGCTTTAGTTATATGTCCCTCTTTCCATTTTTTGTATTTGTCCTTTTTGTCTTTTAGTTTGTTAGAGAGATCTTTGTGCAGCCATGCTGGTTTCTTTTTGGATTTCTTGTTTTTCTTTCTCAGTGGTATTGTGCTGGTATGGGCTTTTGTGATCACATTTTTCAGGGTTTCCCATGCTTCCTGGGTTGTTTTCCCATTTAGTATTTTCCTCCATGGGATTTTTCCTAGGTTCTCTCTGAGTTTATTAAAGTTGGCTCTTTTGAAGTTTAGGACTTTGGTTGGATTGTTTTCTATTGCTAGTGTTTGCATTATGTTAAATTCCAGTATGATGTGGTCACTTTCGCCCAAGATTCCGGTAATTTCAATTCCCTCTATGACTTCTTCTTTGTTTGTAAGGATTAAATCCAGTATTGTTTTGCATCTAGTTCCCTCCTCCACCTTTTGGGTGACAAAGTTGTCGGCTAGGTTGGTTAGGAATCTGTTTGATCTCCCGTTCACTGCAGAGTTTGTCTCCCAGTTGATATCTGGATAGTTGAAGTCTCCCATTATTACTGTGGTGTGCTTCCTGCATACATTTGTTAACTGGTTGGCAAAGAGTTCATCTGTTTCTTCTGGTTGGTTGGGTGGCCTGTAGTATGCACCTATGGTGATGTCAGTTTTTTTCTCTTTTATATTGACCCATATACATTCTGGAGAGATTTTGTCTTGGATCATGTGCATTTCTGCAGATATGTAGTGTTCTCTTATATATAGTGCAACTCCCCCTCCTCTTTTTGTAGACCTGTTTCTTTTGAACAATTTGTATCTATCCATCTGTCCATTCCATTCATGGGTTTCGTCCCACTAGGTTTCTGTTATGCCAACTATGTCATACCCTCCCTCGTGTACTATTTCTTCTAGTTTGCCCTGTTTGTTCCCCAAGCTTTGAGCATTTCTATATACGTAAGCATTTAAGACTTTTGTGCATGTCCATGGGAGTGTTTCCAATTTGCATCCATATCTGGAAGCATGCAAACTTTCCACAAATCAACAACAATCTCTTAAAGTGCATTTTCTGCATTATATGAGGAGAACACATCTTCTACAGATGGACAATTGAAAATACCCTGTTGTATTGTATTACAGCTTGGTTTGGAAATATTACTGCTCTGGACTGTGCAGAGAGTGGTGAAGACAGTGGAAAAGATTATTTGAAGTTTTCATTGTTGCTTTCTGGGAGGAAGCTTTGTGGTATCCAAAGCAGAAGAACTAGATTATTGGAACTTTGTACCATTTAGTATCAACCTTGTTAATTCTCAAGACTCTTTCCCCCCCTATGTATTCAAACTAGACTGTGGTTAATACATATACATATACATACACACATACACATATGTGTGTATGTGTATGTGTGTGTGTGTAGAGAGATATACAGTATATATATCTCAGAGAGAGAGAGAGAGAGAGAGAGAGAGAGAGAGAGAGAGAGAGAGTTGCTATTATTTTTTGTAATGTGGCACTTTTGGATGCTGATGCTGTCATTATATTATTATTGTTATCCTTGGGATGGTGATATTGCTTGGTGAGTGGCTTTTCTTTCAAAAGTGGGCATCAGAATTTCATTTCAATGTGTGCCATTCTGTACACAGAAAAATGACAATGAAGATTATCTTATCTATTTTTATCTACTGAACGGCTTCTGGAAGATCTACAATTGAAGTATGCTTTACCTGTCTGATTAGAAATGGTCCCTCCTGGACAAGGGTCACATTGGTAGCAGCAAACCTCCTCACCCTCTGGAACACTTTTTTTCTCTCCTGCCTGACATCTTTTCCTGCCACACCTGGCAAAGGGCGTCTTCTAAAAGAGAAGAGAGAAAAGTTTGAGATGACTTAAGCAATGTATATGCTTTTAGTAATAATAATAATAATAATAATAATAATAATAATAATAATAATAATAATAATAATAATAATAATAATAATAATAATAATAATAATAATAATAATAATAATAATAATAATAATAATAAGTGGAAGGGACCTTGGAGGTCATCTAGTCCACCCCCCTGCTCAGGCAGGAAACCCTATACCATTTCAGACAAATGGCTGTCCAGTCTCTTCTTAAAAAATTCCAGTGTTGGAGCATTCACCGCTTCTGGAGGCAGGTTGTTCCACTGGTTAATTGTTCTAACTGTCAGGAAGTTTCTCCTTAGTTCTAGGTTGCTTCTCTCCTTGATTAGTTTCCATCCGTTGCTTCTTGTCCTGCCTTCAGGTGCTTTGGGAATAGCTTGACTCCTCTTCTTTGTGGCAGCCCCTGAGATATTGGAACTGCTATCATATCCCCCCTATCCTTCTCTTCATTAAACTAGACATACCCATTTCCAGCAGCCGTCCTCATATGCTTTAGCCTCCAGTCCCCTAATCATCTTTGTTGCTCTTCTCTGTACTCTTTCTAGAGTCTCGCCATCTTTTTTACATCGTGGTGACCAAAACTGGATGCAGTATTCCAAGTGTGGCCTTACCAAGGCATTGTAAAGTGGTATTAAACACTTCTCGTGATCTTGATTCTATCCCTCTGTTAATGCAGCCTAGCACTGTGTTGGCCTTTTTGGCAGCTGCAGCACACTGCTGGCTCATATTTAAGTGATTGTCCACTAGGACTCCGAGGTCCCTCTCACAGTTACTGCTATTGAGCAAGGTACTCCCTATACTATACCTGTACATTTGGTTTTTCTTACTTAAATGTAGAACCTTGCTTTTTTCACCATTGAATTTCATTTTGTTAGATAGTGCCCAGTGTTCAAGTCTGTCCAGATCCTCCTGTGTCTTAAGCCTGTCTTCTGGAGTGTTGGCTATTCCTGCCAGCTTGGTGTCATCTGCAAATTTGATGAGTTCCCCATCTATCCCCTCGTCCAAATCGTTGATGAAGATGTTGAAGAGCACTGGGCCCAGAACAGAGCCCTGGGGCACCCCACTACACACTTCCCTCCATGTAGATGCGGTTCCATTGAGGACCACATGCTGAGTATGGCTGGTCAGCCAGCTACGGATCCATCTGGTGGTGATGCTGTCTACCCCACATTTTTCTATCTTGTCAAGTAGTAGGTTGTGATCTACTTTATCGAATGCCTTACTGAAGTCCAAGTAAATTATATCCACAGCCTTCCTCTGATCCACTAATTTTGTCACTTCATCAAAGAATGCAATAAGATTTGTCTGACATGATCTGTTTTTGACAAACCCATGTTGGCTTTTAGTAATGACTTTGTTTGCCTCTAGGTGTTCGCTGATTCATTGTTTGATTATCTTTTCCAGAATCTTCCCAGGTATTGAAGTCAGGCTGATAGGTCTGTAATTTCCTGGGTCCATTTTTTCCCTTTTTTGAAGATGGGAACTACATCAGCTCTTTTCCAGTCCTCCGGTAGTTCCCCAGTGCTCCAGGATCTTTGAAAAATATAGTTCAGTGGTTCTGAGATCACATCTGCCAGTTCCTTGAGAACCTTGGGATGTAATCCATCTGGTCCTGGTGATTTGAACTCGTCTAGGCTGGACAGGTGCTCACTTACCATTTTCTTGCCTATCTTAACTTGTGTTTCTATTCTGTTTTTTATGACACTATTTTTGATAGGTTGGTCTGTTTTTTCCCTTTGTGTAAAGACAGATGCAAAAAACAAGTTAAATAGTTCTGCTTTCTCCCTGTTGCTTGTCTTCTTGCCGCTTTCACCCACTAATGGACCAATCATTTCCTTCACTTTTTTCTTGTTTTTTACATGTTGAAAGAAGCTTTTTTTGTTATTTTTGACTTTGGTCGCAAGCCTTAGTTCATTTTGAGACTTAGCTTTCCTCACTTCATCTTTGTAGGCTCGGGCTATTTGCTGATATTCTGACTTAGTTATGTGCCCCTCTTTCCATTTTCTATACTTGTCCTTTTTATCTTTCAATTTGTCAGAGAGTTCTTTATGCAGCCATGCTGGTTTCTTTTGAGAGCTGTTATTTTTCCTCTTGGTTAGTATTGTGCTAGACTGGGCTTTTATTATCTCATTTTTCAGAATTTCCCAAGCTTCTTGAGTTGTTTTCCCCTTGAGGATTCTCATCCATGGAATCCTTCCCAAGCCCTCTCTAAGTTTATTGAAATTAGCTCTCTTAAAGTCCAAGACTCTAGTTTGACTGTGTTCTATTGCTTGTGCTTCCATAATGTTGAATTCCAATATTGCATGATTACTTCCTCCCAAGGTTCCTGTGGCTTCAACACCTTCTATCATTTCATCTCTGTTAGTGAGAATTAGATCCAAAATGGCTAATCCCCTAGTTCCCTTCTCTACTTTTTGGGAGACAAAGTTATATGCTAGGTTTGCCAGGAACCTGTTTGATCTTCTACTTGGTGCAGAGTTTGTCTCCCAGTTGCTGTTAGGGTAGTTGAAATCCCCCATTACTATTGTGATGTGCTTCCTACATACCTTAGTTAGCTGACTAGCAAAAAGTTCATCTATTTCCTCTGTTTGGTTGGGTGGCCTGTAATATACACCTATGGCAATGTCATTTTTTCTCCCTTTTATATTGACCCAAATGCATTCAAGACAGTTTTCATCATTGTTGTGCTCTATTTCTGTAGAGATGTAGTTATTTCTTCTATAGAGAGCAACTCCACCTCCTCTTTTATTTGGTCTGTTTCTTTTAAATAATTTAAATCCCTCTATCTGTGTGTTCCATGTGTGGGTTTCATCCCACCATTTTTCCGTAATGGCAACAATATCATATCTTCCCTCATTAACCTGAATTTCTAGTTCACCCTGTTTGCTGTTCATACTCTGTGCATTGGTGTATAGATATTTGAGTCCTTTATGACTGACCCTGTGTATACTTTTTACATAACCTGTGTGGAGCCTGAGTTCCCCTATTGTCTTACCACCTATTTGGTTGGTGCACTTTGTTTGGCACTCGCTATTAGAGGCTTGATTTTTCTTGACAGCAAGGTTAGTATTCTTGTCTACACACACATCTATGTTACATGCACTGATAGCCCTATAATTTTTAGATTGCCGGGGACAGGGATGAATTTTATTCATTTCCACATTCACATTTCCATTTTTAGAACAACTGGTTCACCATCTTTTAACAATCAGGAAGCACCACCATGGATGACAATTCCAGCAGTCCCTGCTTCTGCTGTTGTTCAATGGATTCTTTGGGTCATTAGCCAAAGACCCACACCAATTCAAGGTATTCTCAGCTTGGTCCCTCCAACCCTGAGTCTTGATTCTTTCAAGGCAAAGGACTGCCTACCCTTCAATTCCCCCACTCTATTTCTTCCCATCTCTGTCCATTTGGCCACTGCATGAAAAAGCCACTGTATTCCCCTTCTGCCAACCCTAGCAGACCTTCCTCATTTTCCTCCTCAGCAAATCATCATTAAGTTCTTCCTCTCTTAGGCTGGCCTTGCCACCACCACAGAGTCTCAAGCTTCACAGGGCAAGCAACTTCATTGCTACAGCATGCCAAGAAGCCCTGGAGTCAAACATGAAATGCAGCCCCAGACCCATGGTGCAGGAAGAAATCTCTAATCTACACTACAGCAGGAAGCCTCAGCCACCCCAACCCAGAAGCCTGGTGCAAAGACCCACCTGCAGTCACCTTGATTACCCTGCTCTCTGAGTCCCCTGGAACTCTGCACTCTGTCTCTCTGCTCAGGTGACCTTCACCATATTCTACCTCCTGCCATCCATGAGGATTAGCAGGAATGGCCTTTAAAAGAGAGCTGCTTTGGTGGAAAGTCTATGGAGATTCTCAGTCATCCAGGTCATAGTTATCCCAAAGATGCTTTTTCACGAGGCAACTGGACTTTCTTGTTTTTCTTTGAAGATGTTTTGCTTCTCATCCAAGAAGCTTCTTCAGCTGACTGGATGGTGGAGAATGGAAGGATTTACCCTCCTTGCAGACAGCTGGTCATTTGCATCTTTTTAGAAAGTTGTTAATGCCATCTGGAGGTTTATCTTTGTCCCCAGGGTCACCTGAGTGGTGCAAATGAGTGTGGAGCCTTCTTGAAACTGCTGAAAGGACTGTATTCTAGACTGAAGATAGATGATGTTGTATCCCTCCCTCTTTGTTGAGAGAGGGCTGTTCAGTTTTGACATAGATGGCATCTTTGATGCCTCTTTCAAACCAGAGGTCCTCTCTGTCCAAAATGTGGACTTTAGATGACTCTCTACAAGAATGCAAATGACCTGATATCTGCAAGGAATATAAAGAGGTACATCTTTGGTACATCTCTAGAGACACATCTTTCTCTGAAAGAAAAAGTCACAATCATCCAACCAAACAGGATTCCCTCCATTGAGTACACTATTCCCTTCTCTAGTTGTATCCTGAGTTTTTTCCCCCATCCCAACCTTTATTGGACATAACACAAATCTGAATTGAATCTGTTACATGAAAAGCACATCTTTCATCACATGGATGCCATATTTTGTGATTCAATCCACCTTTTGGCTAGTCTAAAGAAAAGAAGAAACAGGGGTGACATGATAGCAGTATAACCAGTGGAACAACCTGCCTCCAGAAGCGGTGAATGCTCCAACACTGGAAGTTTTTAAGAAGAGACTGGACAGCCATTTGTCTGAAATGGTATAGGGTTTCCTGCCTGAGCAGGGGGTTGGACTAGATGACCTCCAAGGTCCCTTCCAACTTTTTTGTTGTTGTTGTTGTTGTTGTTGTTGTTGTTGTTGTTGTTGTTGTTATTATTATTATTATTATTATTATTATTATTAATTATTATTATTATTATTATTATTATTATTATTATTATTATTAATTATTATTATTATTATTATTATTATTATTATTATTATTATTATTATTATTATTATTATTATTATTATTATTATTATTATTATTATTATTATTATTATTATTATTATTATTATTATTATTAAAGAGAGGGTCAAATTATTCTCCAAAGCACCAGAGGGCAGGACTAGAAACAATGGTAGGAAACTGATCAAAGAGAGAAGCAACCTGGAATTAAGGAGAAACTTCCTAACAGTGAGGACAATTAACCAGTGGAACAGCTTGCCTTCAAAAATCATGGGCGCTTCATCACTGGAGATTTTTAAGAAGAGACTAGACAGTCACTTGTCTGAAATGGTACAGGTTCTCCTGCTTGAGCAGGGGGCTGGACTAGAAGACCTCCAAAGTCCTGTCCTATTCTATTCTATTCTATTCTATTCTATTCTATTCTATTCTATTCTATTCTATTCTATTCTATTCTATTCTATTCTATTCTATTCTATTCTATTCTATTCTATTCTATTCTATTCTATTCTATTCTATTCTACTCTATTCTACTCTACTCTACTCTACTCTACTCTACTCTACTCTACTCTACTTTATTATTATTATTATTATTATTATTATTATTATTATTATTATTATTATTATTATTATTATTATTATTATTATTATTATTATTATTATTATTATTATTATTATTATTATTATTATTATTTTCCAGTGAGAAGGACATTCTGCATCCCCGGAGAGAATAAATCTTTCCCTGAATTCACAACATTTCCCTCCAGCTCACCTTTGTGGCCCAGATGATTGCTTTGGAGCTGATTGTGAAATCCTGACCTGGAGAAGCTCTGGGATCTATTTGCCCAACTTTCACAGGGACAAAAGATTGATTGGGGAGGAAAATCCAATTGAGAAGATCATAATGAGCAGATCCCAGTCCATCTTCTGAGAAGGAGACTTCATCTCCAGCACTGTTGTTGAACTGGACATTCTTCAAATACGCAAAAAGCTGAAAGAAAACAGTCCCTTAGAAATTGAGGTGATTAGTCATTAGAAACCACATTCTATGTTGGTTTCCCACAAGCAAAGTCAAACAGGAAACCAGCAGGGACGGTCACAAATTGCTCAGGTAACTTTCTACCCACCAAGTATATTCTTTTCTTTGCTTGTATGCATTGCACCCCCTTTCACCTCTATTCACTCTCACCCATCAGTGCCTCTTTTCCCAGACTCCAAGTTCTTGTACACATGCATCTCATGCCTTTACATCCACTTGTCCATTTGCATTCATACTCACACTCTGCACCCAATTTCCCGAATTTCTCATGGAAGCAACCACCTCACTTAGCATTAGTAATCCTATCCCAATTACCATTGCAACTTGAGGATTAATTGTAAACAATTTATGCAAGACCCCTGGTAGATTCCACCTATCTTTACGGACTTTTGGTAATTAACACTAAGAGTGCTGAGTGCAGCAGTCATATCTGGCCAGGAACCAAGCAAGGTCTCTGACTTACATATGACATTGTCTATTGAAAGCAACTGACTGCCCAGTTCAGATTAAGCCAAACAGCCTGATGAATTTCAGAGCAGGAGATCTTTAGAATCAGTTTGGAGCCCTTCTCTCTGTGTTGAAATTCACAGAGGCTCCTTTTGCACAGCAAGTTGAACACGTTTGTATGTAGAGATGTAGAGAATGTAGAATGTAGAGAAAAGTTAAGTTTTAGGCAAGAAAAAACAAAAGTACACATATAAATTGGGTGAAACCAGGCTTAATAGCTTGTGATAGGGATCTTGGAGTCTTAGTGGACCATCAATTAAATATGAGCCAAGCTGGCAGGAATAGCCAACACCCTAGATGATAAGCTCAAGATCCAGATGGATCTTGACAGACTTGAACACTGGACCCTATCTAACAAAATGAAATTCAATGTATAGAAAAGTAAAGTCTTACACTTAGGCAAGAAAAACCAAAAGTAGACATGTAGATTAGGTGAAACCAGGCTTAATAGCTATAACTGTGAGAGGGATCTTAGTGGACAATAAATTAAATATGAGCCAACAGTGTGCAGTGGCAGCCAAAAAAGCCAATGGAATTCTAAGTTGCATTGACAGAGGGATTCAATCAAGATCACATGAGATACTAATACCACTTTATAAAGCCTTAGTAAGACTACACCTAGAATACTGCAACCAATTTTGGTCTCCACACTATAAAAAAGATGTTGAGACTCTAGAAAAAGTGCAGAGAAGAGCAACAAAGATGATTAGGGGACTGGAGGTTAAAACATATAAAGAATGGTTGCTTGAATTGGGTATGTCTAGTTTAATGAAAAGAAGGCCAAGGGGTGACATTATAGCAGTGTTCCAATATTTGAGGCGCTGTCACAGAGAGAGGGGGTCAACCTATTTTCCAAAGCATCAGAAGGCCAGACAAGGGATGGAAACTGATCAAGGAGACATTCAACCTGGAAATAAGGAGAAATTTTCTGACAGTGAGAACAATCAAGCAGTGGAGCTGCTTGCCTTCAGAAGGTGGACAGCCACCTGTCAGAAATGGTGTAGGGTCTCCTGCTTGGGTGGGGGATTGGACTAGATGACCTGCAAAGTCCCTTCCAACTCTTTTATTCTATTCTATTCATTAGAACTGAGCATCTTATTACAGGGTGGATTCGGGCTACATTGAAAATCTAAAACATGGCCAATAGGATTTCTCCTGACCTGTTGCAGCATCTTGCATAAACACCTTAATTGTCATCTTGCTGTGGGCTGACACCTCTTCCCTGGAATGGCATTTCTTCTCCTGAAATTCAGTAGCAGCCAAAAAAGCTAATATAACCCTGGTTGTATAAACAGAGGCATAGAACCAAGATCATGCGAAGTATTAGTACTGCTTTATAAAACCCTAGTGAGACCACACCTGCAATACTGTAGCCAATTCTGGTCACCATATCACAAAAATAAATGTTGAGAGTTTGGGGAAAATTCAGAGAAGAGCAACTAAAATGATCCAAGGCCTGGAGACTAAAACATATGAAGAACGGCTGGAGGACTTGAGTCTGGCTAGTCTAAAGAAAAGAAGAAGTAGGGGAGACATTAGCAGTGTTACAGTATTTGAGGGGCTGCCACAAAGAAGAAGGGGTCACGTTATTCACCAAAGCACCAGAGGGCAGGACAAGAAACAATAGTTGGAAACTGAACAAAGAGAGAAGCAACCTGGAATTAAGGAGAAACTTCCTGGAGGTGGGGCCAGCTGTCAAGCCACCTGGTTGTGTTGGAAGGTTCTTTGCCAGCCGCTTGGGCTGTTTTTTTGGAGCCGCGGTTCCTTGGAGGGGAGCCGAGAAGGAAGGACGACCTGCAGTGCAATCCAGGTGGCGACCGGAGTGGACGGCAGGGGAGAGCCTGGCAGACCAAGTGGGGAAGAAAATGACCTTTAATGGCCGACATAGAGGCTTGACAGAGGGACAACGCAGGCAGTGAAGTAGCTGAACAACAGGTGACTGGAACTGGCCGAGAATTGGTTCTGACGGAGGAACCGGTGGAAACTGGAAAGGAAGAGTCTTTTGGAAGTTTTCCCCGGTGGCTCAGGTTAAGAGGATCCCAGGAAAAAAAGGGGGAGTGTTTTTCTTTTCTTTCATCCCCCCCCCCCTGAAAAAGCGGTGAGAAAGGCTTGTTTGGGGAAAAATTAAAAAAGTCCCAAAATTGAACTTGGAACGAGATAGTGATGCGCTAGCAGGGAAAGAATAGCGATAAGGAGAAGGGAACCTAGACCGGAGAGCTTTGAGGACTTTATGAGATCGAATTGGTAATAGAAGAGAGGAAAAAGAAGGTGATTTGGAAGGATGGGCTGACATCTTGAAAGGACATTTTAAAGGGACAGCGCACCCTCTAAAAAAGCCAAGAGGGACATCTTGTGGTTGAAATAGGAACTTTTTCTTTTTTCTCTCTCCTTGGAACATATTGACATTGGTCGTATCCTCTTGAAAGCTTTTCTTTTCCTCTTTGTGGGATTACCGATAGACTTTGGATACAAAGGACGGTTCAGAGTAACAGATAAGATTTAACTGTGGGTTAGACAGCATCACCACCAGATGGATTCGTAGCTGGCTGACCGGCCGTACTCAGCGTGTGGTCCTCAATGGAACCGCATCTACATGGAGGGAAGTGTGTAGTGGGATGCCCCAGGGCTCTGTTCTGGGGCCAGTGCTCTTCAACATCTTCATCAACGATTTGGACGAGGGGATAGATGGGGAACTCATCAAATTTGCGGATGACACCAAGCTGGCAGGAATAGCCAACACTCCAGAAGACAGGCTTAAGATACAGGAGGACCTGGACAGACTTGAACATTGGGCGCTATCTAACAAAATGAAATTCAATGGTGAAAAAAGTAAGGTTCTACATATAGGCAAGAAAAACCAAATGTACAGGTATAGTATAGGGGTACCTTGCTCATAGTAGTAACTATGAGAGGGATCTCGGAGTCCTAGTGGACAATCACTTAAATATGAGCCAGCAGTGTGCTGCAGCTGCCAAAAAAGCCAACACAGTGCTGGGCTGCATTAACAGAGGGATAGAATCAAGATCACGTGAAGTATTAATACCACTTTACAATGCCTTGGTAAGGCCACACTTGGAATACTGCATCCAGTTTGGTCACCACAATGTAAAAAAGATGTTGAGACTCTAGAAAGAGTGCAGAGAAGGGCAACAAAGATGATTAGGGGACTGGAGGCTAAAGCATATCAAGAACGTTTGCTGGAATTGGGTATGTCTAGTTTAATGAAAAGAAGGACTATGGGTGACATGATAGCAGTATTCCAATATCTCAGGGGTTGCCACAAAGAAGAGGGAGTCAAGCTATTCTCCAAGGCGCCTGAGGGCAGGACAAGAAGTAATGGATGGAAACTAGTCAAGGAAAGAAGCAACCTGGAACTGAGGAGAAACTTCCTGACAGTTAGAACAATTAACCAGTGGAACAACCTGCCTTCAGAAGCGGTGAATGCTCCAACACTGGAAGTTTTTAAGAAGAGACTGGACAGCCATTTGTCTGAAATGGTATAGGGTTTCCTGCCTGAGCAGGGGGTTGGACTCGATGACCTCCAAGGTCCCTTCCAACTTTATTATTATTATTATTATTATAACTGTGGCCGTGGTTCAAATAGTTAAGAAATAGTGAATTTGTGCCCAGAAATTAATATTTAAAATTATAGATATTTTATCTACTGCTATTAATTACCTATCTTATATTGTTATTTGTTATTTGCACCTCTTGACAATGAAACTGACTAGAGATAAAGTTAACTTTCGATGGCTGATACCAGAGGGAATACTGATTTCGTGGCAGGACAAGAAGATTAGAATAGATACTCCAGATAAGGCGGAGGGATTTTATAAGCAAAACCTTAGCAGTGAAGAAGAATTATAGAGAGATGTTGAAGAAGTGAGGGAGTTAAGGCTGGCTAGAGTAGAAGAGGAGGGACAACAGGGGGAAATGAGAAGAGAGAAGAGGGAGGAAATGGTAAATCATGAAAGGGAACAAGAAGAGCTGAGAGAGGAGCCAAAGGAGACTAGAATAATGAGAGGTATAAAAACTAGATATAAGTAGAAACAGGATGAGAGAACTCCAAATCCTATCTTTGAATATTAATGGCCTAAACTCTCCTCAAAAAAGGGGGAAAAAATTAATAAATTGATCAGAAGAAATTTAGATGTTATAGTTATGCAAGAGACTCACATTAAAGAACAACATAGACAGGTGTTGGAATGTCCAAAAATGGGGAAGATGTTTGCATCTCTATCACAGCACAAAAAAAAGAGGAGTAGTGATATATATTAGAGAGTCAATCTTAGCTAAGCAAATCTATAACGATACAGAAGGCAGGATTTTGGTAGTGGAGATGACAATTAATCAAAAACAGATAATAGTAGTAGGAATTTATGCCCCAAATGGAGGGCAAGAACAGTTCTATAGGAAATTATTTAATGCACTACGGGCGATAGATTGTAAGAATATCTGTATTATGGGCGACTTTAACGCAATAGTAGATAGGAAGTTAGATTATAAAAGCGAGGAAGAAAGAAAGGGACCTAGAAGAATATTGCCAAAAGTTTTTTTTTAAGATGGTGGATGAACTAGGGATGCGAGATATCTGGAGAGAAAAGAATCAAGGGGGAAGTCAATATACGTACTATTCGACTAGACGTAAGAAGTGGTCTAGGATAGATATGGTTTGGGTATCGACAGAACTATCGCAGGAAATGGGGGAAGTGGAAATAGAAATGAACCTTTGGGTGGACCAAAACCCAGTGAGAATCAGGTGGAGAGGGGAAAAAAAAATAGGCAGATGGACACTAAAAAGAGTGATTATAAAACACAAAGAATTTAAAATAAAGCTGGAGGAACAGCTAAAGTTGTTCTTCCAGGAAAATAAAAAAGAGGATACAAACATACAAAATCTATGGGATACAACGAAGGCGTATGTGAGAGGAGTGGCTATAGCTTATATGGCAAGAGAAAACAAAAAGAAGAAACAAAAGGGAAAAAACCTAGAAGAGGAATTCCAAAGATTAGAAATAGAACTACAACATAACCCCCAAAATGAAAGCCTGAAACAACAAATGGAAGTGATTAAACATAAGCTTTCTTGAGAAAGAAAGCTAGCACAACAAATTAAAAGGAGCGGTCAGAACTTCTTTGAGAATGCGAACAAGCCAGGGATATGGCTATCGTATAAGCTAAAGAAGCAGAGAGAAAGGAGCTGGATTAATAATTTACAGGATGAAGAGGGAAATATACAACATCAAAGTGAAGATAATAACAATAACAATAACAATAACAATAACAATAACAATAACAATAACAATAACAATAACAATAACAATAACAATAACAATAACAATAACAATAACAATAACAATAACAATAACAATAACAATAACAACAACAACCCGTGGCTGGGCCTGGACGGCTATCGGGTGCGGTCCCTATGGTTATGGGATTACCGATCTCCGGACCGGTAGTGGCTTAGCCACCGTGAACCAACCCAGGCACCCCCCATCACTAATGATGAGAAGATATAAAAAAAATCCCATACCGGATCGGTCATCGCCCGGGTCAACAAGGACCGCGTCAGATGCTATGGCTCCTGGGCATCTGTCGGAAAATGGGCCACAGGGCTCAGTTGCTACTGCTGGGGAACCAGAGCGTACAACTGTAAAGCAACTGGAACAAAAGCGCAAAACCTGGACAACCGAAGAAAATCGAGAAATCATCCAATGTTACTACCAGGCAGAACCAACAGCCAGGGGGTTTCAAAAAAGAATGATGCAACTGTGGAAGGAAAAACATCCGGAAAGTGATGTAATTGAACAACGATTAATGGATCAAAGACGCTACATCATCCGTAATAAAGTTTTTACAGATGTGGAAATGCAACAACTATGTCAAAAAACTTCGCAAAACACATCAAGAAACTGCAGCTTCCTGCAATAACTCCAGCAATGTTACAAAAAACTGCGCTACTCGGAACATCTTATATTTTAAGAAGGTACCTGGTTGACACCTAGGATGCTGGTAGCAACCCGTGTCAACCATCAGCACCAGCTAATTTGAATGTTCAGTTGACTGAGGTTCATGTTTAATGAATGAAAGATAATAATAATAATAAAGTTGGAAGGGACTTTGGAGGTCATCTAGTCCAACCCCCTGCTCAGGCAGGAAACCCTATACCATTTCAGACAAATGGCTGTCCAGTCTCTTCTTAAAAACTTCCAGTGTTGGAGCATTCACCGCTTCTGGAGGCAGGTTGTTCCACTGGTTAATTGTTCTAACTGTCAGGAAGTTTCTCCTTAGTTCTAGGTTGCTTTCTCTCCTGATTAGTTTCCATCCGTGCTTCTTGTCCTGCCTCCAAGCGCCTTGAAAATAGCTTCACTCCCTCTTCTTTTGTGGCAGCCCCTGAGATATTGGAACACTGCTATCATGTCCCCCCTCGTCCTTCTCTTCATTAACTAGACATACCCAATTCCAGCAACCGTTCCTCATATGCTTTAGCCCTCGTCCCCTAATCATCTTTGTTGCTCTTCTCTGCACTCTTTCCAGAGTCTCAACGTCTTTTTTACATCGTGGTGACCAAAACTGGATGCAGTATTCCAAGTGTGGCCTTACCAAGGCATTGTAAAGTGGTATTAATACTTCATGTGATCTTGATTCTATCCCTCTGTTAATGCAGCCTAGCACTGTGTTGGCCTTTTTGGCAGCTGCAGCACACTGCTGGCTCATATTTAAGTGATTGTCCACTAGGACTCCAAGGTCCCTCTCACAGTTACTGCTATTGAGCAAGGTACCCCCTATACTATACCTGTACATTTGGTTTTTCTTGCCTAAATGTAGAACCTTACTTTTTTCACCATTGAATTTCATTTTGTTAGATAGTGCCCAGTGTTCAAGTCTGTCCAGGTCCTCCTGTATCTTAAGCCTGTCTTCTGGACTGTTGGCTATTCCTGCCAGCTTGGTGTCGTCTGCAAATTTGATGATTTCCCCATCTATCCCCTCGTCCAAATCGTTGATAAAGATGTTGAAGAGCACTGGGCCCAGAACAGAGCCCTGGGGCACCCCACTACACACTTCCCTCCATGTAGATGTGGTTCCATTGAGGACCACATGCTGAGTACGGCCGGTCAGCCAGCTACGGATCCATCTGGTGGTGATGCTGTCTAACCCACATTTTTCTATCTTATCAAGTAGTAGGTTGTGATCTACTTTATCAAATGCCTTACTGAAGTCCAAGTAAATTATATCCACAGCATTCCTCTGATCCACTAATTTTGTCATTTGGTCAAAAAATGCAATAAGATTTGTCTGGCATGATCTGTTTTTGACAAACCCATGTTGGCTTTTAGTAATGACTTTGCCTCTAGATGTTCGCTGATTCGTTGTTTGATTATCTTTTCCAGAATCTTCCCGGATATTGAGGTCAGGCTGATAGGTCTGTAGTTTCCTGGGTCCATTTTTTCCCCTTTTTTGAACATGGGAACTACATCAGCTCTTTTGCAGTCCTCCGGTAGTTCCCCAGTGCTCCAGGATCTTTGAAAAATATAGTTCAATGGTTCTGAGATCACATCTGCCAGTTTCTTAAGAACCCTGGGCTGTAATCCATCTGGTCCTGGTGATTTGAAGACGTCTATGTTGGACAGGTGCTCACTTACTGTTTTCTTGCCTATCTTAACTTGCGTTTCTATTCTGTTTTTTATGGCACTATTTTTGGTAGGTTGGTCTGTTTTTTCCCTTTGTGTAAAGACAGATGCAAAAAATGAGTTAAATAGTTCTGCTTTCTCCCTGTTGCTTGTCATCTTCTTGCCGCTTTCACCCACTAATGGACCAATCATTTCCTTCACTTTTTTCTTGTTTTTTACATGTTGAAAGAAGCTTTTTTTTGTTATTTTTGACTTTGGTCGCAAGCCTTAGTTCATTTTGAGACTTAGCTTTCCTCACTTCATCTTTGCAGGCTCGGGCTATTTGCTGATATTCTGACTTAGTTATGTGCCCCTCTTTCCACTTTCTATACTTGTCCTTTTTATCTTTCAATTTACCAGAGAGTTCTTTATGCAGCCATACTGGTTTCTTTTGAGAGCTGTTATTTTTCCTCTTTTTTGGTATTGTGCTAGACTGGGCTTTTATTATCTCACTTTTCAAAATTTCCCAAGCTTCTTGAGTTGTTTTCCCCTTGAGGATTCTCATCCATTGAATCCTTCCCAAGCCCTCTCTAAGTTTATTGAAATTAGCTCTCTTAAAGTCCAAGAGTCTAGTTTGACTGTGTTCTATTGCTTGTGCTTCCATAATGTTGAATTCCAATATTGCATGATTACTTCCTCCCAAGGTTCCTGTGGCTTCAACACCTTCTATCATTTCATCTCTGTTAGTGAGAATTAGATCCAAAATGGCTAATCCCCTAGTTCCTTTCTCTACTTTTTGGGAGACAAAGTTGTCTGCTAGGTTTGCAAGGAATCTGTTTGATCTTCCACTTGGTGCAGAGTTTGTCTCCCAGTTGATGTCAGGGTAGTTAAAGTCCCCCATTACTATTGTGAAGAAAAAGATAATTAAAAATTACTATACGAAACTATACGATGAGAATAAGTGGGCTACGGATGAAAAAATACTTCAATATTTTAAAAAAGCGGATTTACCAAAAATTCCGGATGAAACAAAGTGTATGTTAAATGTGGAGATAACAATGATTGAATTAAATGAGGCACTGAAAAAACAGAAGAGCAATAAAGCACCGGGCCCAGATGGTCTGCCAGTAGAAATATACAAAGAACTCCGAGACTCATTTAGCAAAATATTACTGGAGACATTCAATGCAGTTCTAAAGGAAGCAAAAACGCCAGCATCCTGGACAGAAGCAAATATTGTGCTGATCCCAAAAGAAAATTCGGACTTAACAAAAATTAATAACTATAGGCCAATATCGCTTTTAAATTTGGACTATAAATTATTTATGGCAATAATTGTGGGAAGGCTTAAAAGATACCTAAACAAATTTATTCATGTAGATCAAAATGGTTTTCTACCGCAAAGGCAAATTCGATATAATATGAGGATGATTTTAAATATTTTGGAGTACTATGAGATTCACAGTGAAAAACAAGTAGCTCTGATGTTTTTGGATGCACAAAAAGCCATTGATAATGTAAATTGGAATTTTATGTTGAGGCAGTTAGGCTATATGGACTTCGGCGGAAATTTTATAAACATATTCAGAGCCATATATGATAAACAAGAGGCAAGAGTTATAATTAATGGAGAAGCAACACAAAGCTTCCAAATCAGGAAAGGTACAAAACAAGGGTGTCCACTCTCACCGTTAATGTTTATACTAACTCTCGAAGTACTGACTAGAATGATCCGAAAGGAAAGCCAAATAAGAGACTTAAATATTAAGAAAGAAACCTACAAACTACAAGCCTTCGCGGATGACCTCATATTTATCTTAGAGGAACCGCTACATTCGGGTATAAGACTTGTGGAAATATTAGAAGAATATGGAGAGGTAGCTGGACTGAAAATCAACAAAGATAAAATGAAAATGATAGTTAAAAATATGACTAGTATACAGAAAAATGACCTGGTGGAGAAAGTAAATATCCAAATAGTGAAGAAAGTTAAATACTTGGGAGTACAGCTAACAGCAAGGTGTATTACGATTAAAAAAGATAACTATGTTAATTTAAACAATCAGATAAAGAAAGACTTAGAAAGATGGAAAAATTTGCAACTCTCCTTCATGGGGAGAATTGCAGCAGTAAAGATGAATATTTTACCTAAATTACTGTTTCTATTTCAGAATGTCCCCATAAAATTAGAGAAAAAATAATTTGTAAATTTGAATAAAATAATATTGAAATTTATTTGGCAGGGGAAGAAACCTAGAATTAAATTAAAACTACTACAAGAAGCTAAAGAGAGAGTGGGATTCGGTCTACCTGGCTGGGAGCTGTACTACCAAGCTGCAATACTCACTTGGGTGCGGGATTGGATAAATTTAAAAGACAGAAGGTTATTAACCCTAGAGGGTCACGATTTACAATCTGGATGGCATGCATTTCTGTGGGATGAGAGATATAACGTTCATCAATACTTCCAGAGACACCATATCAGAGCAGCATTACTAAATGTGTGGATTAAAGTTAAACAACAGAATTATAGAGAAACACCGGTATGGCTCTCAACATTGGAAGCACTAGTGCATCCAAATTTCATGAACTTGGGAAAAGTAGTCACGTATGGAGATATTCTAAATGAACAAGGGGAAATTAAATCTAGACAAGAATTAAAAGAAAACGGGGTACAATTGGAATGGTGGGTGTACCTGCAAATTCAGTCACGTTATAAGAAAGACAAAAAGGAATGGGGTATACGGAGGGATCTGACAACACTAGATAAAATATTATTAGGAACGGAGGAGAAAGCAATCAAAAGAACATATAAATATTTATTGGAATATAAAATGGAAGAGGAGCAGGTAAAAGAAGTGATGATAACATGGGCCCAAAATTTCGGATATAATATCGATCTAGACAAATGGCAAACGTTATGGGAAAGAAATAGAAAGTTAACTTTGGCCACCTCATATAAAGAGAATCTGTACAAAATGTTTTATAGGTGGCACTTCTCCCCAACAAGACTGGCAAAGATGAGAAAAGATATGTCACCACAGTGTTGGAAGTGCAAGAAAGTGTTAGGGACTTATTATCATATGTGGTGGACCTGTTCCAAAGCCAAAGAATTTTGGCGGCTAATAAAGACTTGGTTGGAGGAAATGTTGGGACTGAAGATAGATCCCAGACCAGAACTGTTCTTACTGGGAATGATAAATGGGAAGTTTAACAAAGGAGAGACATATCTAGTGTTGCATATTATAATAGCAGCAAGGTTGGTCTACGCCCAGAACTGGAAAAATGGAAACTCCCCGGCGGATAGTGAATTAATTAAAAAAAATTCTGATATGTGCAGAGATGGATAGACTAACATTAGAAATCAAAGACAAGGATGAAACAGAGTATTATGAAGTTTGGGATAAGATGTACTATTGGTTAGACTCAAGGAGAAAAAGTCAGAACAAAGAAAGCTCGTTTAGAAGAGAGAAAGTGTAGATTTTCAATCTCAAGGTGAGCGTAAAATAGAGATTAGAAAGAATATGAAACAAGAATTGAAATGGAAGTTATGTTGTAAATAGATGTAAATATGTATGTAAATATATAAATATGTAAATAGTATAAAAAGTAATATGTAAATGGTATAATGAATACCTATCAATGAATAGGGAGATATATGGTATATGGTATATGGTATAGTATGTATGGCAAATAACAGCCAGAAAAGTCACACTGTGTTCAACCTGTTTTTAAATGTTTACTTAATAAAATTTATTAAAAAAAAAAAGGAGAAACTTCCTGACAGTGAGGACAATTAACCAGTGGAACAGTTTGCCTCCAGAAATCGTGGGCGCTCCATCACTGGAGACTTTTAAGAAGAGGCTGGACAGTCACTTCTCTGAGATGGTATAGGTTCTCCTGCTTGAGCAGGGGGCTGGACTAGAAGACCCCCAAGGTCCCTTCCAGCTCTATTCTATTCTATTGACCCTTCATGACCTCATAAGAGGGTCTTTCCTCTATAGATCTCATTGGAAACTGGTTTGGTTTACTTCTCTCTCCCCCCCCCATCTCTTTTTCATCAAGAGATTATAATTAATCCATTTCACTTTATTTTAAAAATGCTGCTTTAATCTGTTTTGAGATATATTTAGATGGTACCATGGGAATATTTATTAAATCAATCAAGAAATAGCCATGGGAAGCTTGTTCTTTAAAGATCTTTAAAATAAACAAAAAGCCACCAAGATTACCTGCCACGATTGGACATTTGAGATCCTTTCTCCAAGCCTCACCCTAGCTGATCGTATTTCTGATCCACACATGGTATGTAATGCATGTGCCACAGCATAAATGGCATTGTAGATATTGTAACTTTCACCTGTCATGCTCATTTCAAAAATATAAGATGGCAGATTCTGTAATTTCTCCTTTCCTGTACATTGTTTTTCCTTCTGGTCAAGGACCTTGACTGGTTTGTGAATCTTGCAGTTAAAGACATTTTCCCACCATGGAGGGAGAAAGACATCTCCTTGTGGGTTCCAAGGATCTATAGACTGAATGAAATGTCTGAATTCTGGGACATTGTGAATACGGTCCCTGAAATGCAAAGCACCTTGGAAGGGCTTTAGTAAATACAAGAATAAGTGAGGTTTTATTGTGCTAATTTCCCAATGGGAAGTCAGGATCCAAACTTTTCCAAATGCCACCTTAGTCTCTTTTTCATAAAAGACCAGAGCCATGTATACAGTTGTTAATCTGCTGGAGTCTCCGAACAAAATAATCACTTCAACCTTAAACCATGTTTTAAATAATAATGTCAATTTATTCATTGGAATAGCAATACCAGTACCATCAGCATTGAACATTGCAGTGAAAGCCAGGCAGATCTCCTTCTCTTTGAGCATTGGCATCAGAGTTGAGATGAAGTGTTCTCCAGTGCCACTTTCATGGGCCAGAAGCCCAACCCAGTTCCAGTGGAAATACAGGAGCAGCTGGATTAAACCCACATACTGAGGAAATTCCTTGGGATTAATTTGCAAGAAGGCAGGATAAATCCTTCTGTCTACCTGAGTGAACTTGAGGAAGTCAAAACCAAGCTGCAGAAAGGGAGAATCTTGCTTTACAAATGAATTTTCCAAGACAAGATCAAATTTGGATGTTGATTCCCACATGCCTTGACAATTTTTGTCTAGTTTCCTATCTTCCCCTTTTAGTGAAGGTGGTGAAAAAGGAGGCTGCTTGGCAGCTTCAGAAGGTCCTGGATGAAATGAATTATCTGAACCTCTTTCAGTCAGGATTCTAGACCCCTTTCAGTCAGGATTCAGCTTGATTTTGGGACAGAGGCAGCATTGGTTGCACTTGTGGACAATCTCTGGTGAGAGCAGGGTGGGGCTCATGCAACCATTCTTGCTCTCCTTGACCGCAGCCTTTGATACCATCAATAATGGTGTCCTTTTGGACCAGCTACATGGTCTAGGAATGTGCATCACAGTTTTACACTGGTCTGACTCCTTTTTCCAAGGTTGGTCTCAATCAGTGATAATAGGGAGAGATTCAGCCCACAGCTGCTCTTTTGTGGTGTGCAGTAGGGCTTGGTACTCTCTCCACTCTTTTTTAACATCTACATGAAGCCACTGGGTGACATAATCCATCACCATGGGTTGAGGTACATTCAGTACATTGACGATACCTCAACTCCATATCTCCATCCCTGGTGACTCAAATGATGCTGTCACTTCCCTCTCACAGTGTCTGGAGGCTGTCCCTTCCCTCTTCCACCTAGCCCCTGTGCCTCATGGCTTTCTTTTATCTCCCTGCTTTACAGCTGTGGTCCTTTGCTCTCTTAAAGTAGCAAGGAACACAATCTGTAAGCAAGGAAAACTCACTTCAGGAGACTTGAATGTTTCCTTCCACAAATAGCAACGATATACTTCCTGTCCCCTTACCAAGAGCCACCACTGACAGTGTTTGACTGGCTTTGGCATGTGAGAAGCCAAAGGAACAAATGATCAACCTGATTCACACTGTGAACTGGACTGAAGAATGGCTTTTTTTTTTTTTACAAAGCATCAATTAGGTAGGAATTCAACCAGGAAAGCATTTCAGAAATGCTTTATTGTTTATCACCTTGTGAAGGTGGTATAAAGAAAGATATCCTGACACACAAAATATAAAAATAATTTCAACTCTTGCATGAGTTCCCTAAATAATGGACTCCTGATTGCTCCAAAATAAGTTTGGCTTCATCTTCAGATTCTGTGTTTGCTTCTATTCTGTATCTGCTCCATACTGGTTTCCTATGGAATTACCTTACCTGTGGGACCTTGAAAATGCTGAAGATAGAGGCCATCTGCCTGGAGGATTTGGTGTTGAGATCTCCAATGACAGAGACCAGAGGGTCCTGCCGGTTACATTTATAACCTGGAAACATTTGGCCTCTTGTAGACAACAGAGAGAAGCTGTTCCAGGAAATCCACCTAAAAATCTGGCTATTGTCATAGATACGGAAGCCAAGTGTGATGTTGGGAAGGAGATAAAAATCCTTGTTGATCTTTGTTACTGCAAATACCAAGGTCAGAAACATCTGGTAGTTCTTGCATACAATACTATAATGAAAAAAACATTTTAGAATATTACAGGGAAGCCTGTGTATCGCTGTGTAATTTCCCTTTCCTTTGTGATTCTGTGTGTATGTGTTCTCTTGGACTTTGTTGTGAGCCTCTCCAAAAATAAATGTGATCAAGAGTATTATATAGATGACACTGCCTTGAAATCATGATAAGTGCAGAGAGAGGCTGAGAAGTAACCCTAAACAGCCATGGCTCATCCATCTCTAAGTAGCTTTGGCCATTAGATTGTCACTTTCAAAAGCTGCTTCAACTCTGAGACCCATTGGTGCTCACAATACTCCACCAGAGGCCACAAGATAAATGTAATAAAGGCCATTACAAAACAGTCCTAATAACTATTGTAATGATACAGTATAACTAATTTCTCCTTTATTCATATTAATGATTCCAAAAGTAGGTGAGCCTTTAAAAAACAGCTCCATGCTGTAAAAGGATGGGCCTTTTCTTTGAGTTTTCCATCACAACTTTCTGTCCAAATTAATATTATAAATAAACTTCTTCACTTAGCCAGCACAGTTTCTGATATGTAACTCTTCCCTCACTTAATATGTTGTTTATTATCAGAATAGAATAGAATAGAATAGAATAGAATAGAATAGAATAGAATAGAATAGAATAGAATAGAATAGAATAGAATAGAATAGAATAGAATAGAATAGAATAGAATAGAATAGAACAGTGGTGGCAAACCTATGGCACGGGTGCACTCAGAGCCCTCTCTGTGGGCACGCGCGCCGTCGCCCCAGTCCTAGGCCTTCAGCTGGGTTTTATAAAACCTTTTCGCTTTAGGCCTCCGCCGCCGTGTGCAAAAAAAAAAAAAAGGTTCAATCAGTCAATTTCAACATCTTGCGGGGAAAAAAAAAAATCTTCCAAAGTTGAAATTGATTGATTGAACTTTTTAATCCCACCCAGTCTGCCGTTACCACCGCAGCCATGCCCACCCAATTGGCCACACCCAGCCAATGGGCCACATCCAGCCAATGGGCCACATCCAGCCAATGGGCCACACCCACCCGGCACTCGATGATGCATAAGTGGGTTTTGGGTTGCAATTTGGGCACTCAGTCTCTAAAAGGTTTGCCATCACTGGAATAGAATAACACAGTTGGAAGGGACCTTGGAGGTTTTCTAGTCCAACTACCTGCTTAGGCAGGAAACCCTACACCAGGGGTAGGCAACCTTGGCTCTTTTATGACTCGTGGACTTCAACTCCCAGAATTCCTGAGCCAGCAATGCTGGCTCAGGAATTCTGGGAGTTGAAGTCCACGAGTCATAAAAGAGCCAAGGTTGCCTACCCCTGCCCTACACCATTTCAGACAAATGGTTGTCCAATCTCTTTTTTAAAACTTCCAGTGTTGGAGCATTCACAACTTCTGGAGGCAGGTTGTTCCACTGATCAATTGTTCTTACTGTCGGGAAATTTCTCCTTAGTTCTAAGTTGCTTCTCTCCTTGATTAGTTTCCATCCATTGCTTCTTGTCCTGCCCTCAGGTGCTTTGGAGAATAAGTTGACTCCCTCTTCTTTGTGGCAACCCCTGAAATATTGGAACACTACTATCATGTCACCCCCTAGTCCTTCTTTTCATTAAATTAGACAAACCCAATTCCAGCAACCGTTCTTTATACATTTTAGTCTTCAGTATTCTGATCATCTGTTGCCCTTCTATGCATTCTTTCTATAGTCTCAACATCTTTTTTACATCGTGGTGACCAAAACTGAATGCAGTATTGCAAGTGTGGCCTTACCAAGGCATTATATTAACACTTCACATAATCAATCTCCTGATGAAGAGACCTAGGAAACTGGATGATTCTTTGCTATTTTATGGGCTTGGTTATTTATGGAGAAAAGCACCAAGGTTTCTGAACTGCACCAGGAGATTGCAAACATTATTAGAAGTAGAATTTCTGAAAGGAATCCCTGAATCCAAAACAAAGTAGACAATCTTCTATCACTTTCTTCTCTAGGTGAAACAAGTAGTTGATTTGATTGAGTTATTGCTGATATGAGTGGGGTGCAATGAGTTATGGGTTTTTATGTTGTGGATTTTTAATGTTGTAAGCTGCCCTGTAAGTTGTGCATGAGTTGGGCAGCCATATACATTTGTTCAATAAATAAATAATACCTTTCTGAAACTGGCATCAGGAATCGCTTACTGTGGAAGTGTATCTTTGTAAAGACAGAAAATGTTCTCAGTGGCAAATTCCCTCCAATAATGAGATCACCGGGCCTGTAATAGTCCTCCAGAATCTGCAAAGGGTCATTAAGTAGGCATATACTTGGCATTATCTCATGAGTCATTGAAGGCAGGAGCCAAAGGAGAAGCAGCAGGAGAGTCATCTCCCTCATTATTCTCACCTTCCTTCCCAGACCCAAAAATCAATCTATATTGAAAGTCTGAACTGGGTTTGGTCCCCAGGAAATCTCACCAGGACTTTAACACAGAAGAAGCAGGCTATGCAACTTGGGTGGCTTCAGAGCAAATTTATATCAAGTGTGCTTCCTCTCACCTCATTTTGAGTTGTCACTGAGGATAAAATTGAGGCCAGTTAAGTTCCATTGATCACAGGAAATTGCTTCTTTGCAAGACAAGCTAAAGTGACATGTCCAGTCCAGTGCCCATTGGGAGAGCTCAGGGCTTATTTCATTTAAGCAGGTTTTATCTTGTAAGAGTTTTGTGGATGGAAATCCTCAGGGGATATATTATGAATTGCTCCTCTTCTGATAATTGCAAGGCAGATTAACATCCTACCCACTTAGCAATAGGTTCTTCTCATATACCAGAAGGGGGAAAACATGTTTATGACTCTTGTTGTTGATCTAAGCAACAGCTGGCCTTAAGGGTCAGGGTGCAGGTGGTATTCGGCCTACCTGAAACTGAGCAATAGTAATAGCACTTAGATTTATATTCTGCCCCATACAGAATTTTACAATGTCAGCATATTGTCCCCAGCAATCTGGGTCCTCATTTTATTGACCTTGGAAAGATGGAAGGCTGAGTCAACCTTAAGCCACATCAGGATCAAACTCCAGGCTATGGGCAGAGTTTGCCTGCAATAGTGCATTCCAATCATTGCACCACTAGGGCTCTAGAAGAGAAATAGAAATAGAAGAAACAGAAATAGAAATAGAAATGTAGAAATATAGAAATAGAAATAGCACTTAGGCTTAAATACTGCTTCACTGTGCTTTACAGCCCTCTCTAAGCAGATTACAGAGTCAGCATATTGCCCCCAACAATCTGGGTCCTCATTTTACTGACCTTGGAAGCATGGAAAGCTAAGTCAACCTTGAGCCCTGTCAGGATCAAACTCCAGGGTATGGACAGAGTTTGCCTGCAATACTACATTCTAACCACTGCACCATCAGGTTTTGGGAGCACCTGCACTCAAGCCCAGTCTGTGTCATAGTTTGTTCAGATTTTTGTAGTATTCATTAAATTTTTCTTGTTTAGGAATCAGACTTGAAGAAACCATCATACAAATGCCCAGTGATAAAGAGATACTTTTGTACTGTTGGAGAAAGAGTCAAATATTCATTGTTACTTCTGATTACTCAGATCTCCACCAAGGCAACTCTTGCTTCTTCGACATTCACACATCTCCTAACATGATGGCCATCACAGAATGATAGAAGCCACTAGGTCCTTCAGCAAAGTATTCCAATTTCTGAATGTCTCTTTTTCTTTCAGATTCTTTGCTATATGAGGAATGCCCAGTTCAACAATAATGCTGGAGATGAAATCTCCTTCTCAAAACATGGATTGGGATCAGCTCAATATGATCTTCTCAACTGGCTTCTCTATCCCAATCGATCTTTTGTCCCCATAAAAGTTGGGCAAATAAATCCCAGGGCTCCCCCAGGCCAGGATTTCACCATTAACAAAGATACAATCATCTGGGGCACAAAGGTGAGCTGGAAGGAAATGTTGTAATTTCATGGAAAGATTCATTCTCTCCTGGGCATGCAGAACATCCTACCAACTGGACAACAGGTCTATTGAATCAGGAAACATGGCAGCCATTTGGTGAATAAAAACTGCTTTGCATGTAACATATTTGAATTCTGACTTGTGTCAATCCACAAAAGGTTGGGATTGGGAAGAATGTCTGCTTGAAACCCAAAATGCAATTGGAGCCAGAAACAGTGATTTCCAGGGACTGTTCCTGTTGAAACATATCCTTGTAATTCTTTGTCTTAGCTATAGTGCAATGTCACAATTCTTGTTTTGAATGCCAAGATCCCAGTTCCAACTCCAGCATCCATTGGCCAGAGTCTAGAGAGTCACTTATCTGAAATGGTATAGGTTCTCCTGCTTGAGCAGGGGGCTGGACTAGAAGACCTGTAGAATAGGTCCCATTCTATTCTATGCTATGCTATGCTATGCTATGCTATGCTATGCTATGCTATGCTATGCTATGCTATGCTATGCTATGCTATGCTATGCTATGCTATGCTATGCTATGCTATGCTATGCTATGCTATGCTATGCCCCATGAGGTGTTCTTGGTTTCTGGTAGACCCTAAAGAATCTTTCTTTTGAAGGCATTCTGAAGATGAAAATAAGAATGTGGGTTGCAGTAAATGAAGCACATCAATTGCTTAGATTATCTTAAGCATTTCTATTTTCTCTTTTAGAAGGTGCCCTTTGCCAGGTATGGCATGAAGAGGTGTCATGTAGGAGAGAGGGGAAATGTTCCAGAGGGTGAACAGGTGTGCTGCTACCAATGTAGCCCTTGTCCAAAAGGGACCATTTCCAATAAGACAGGTAAAGCAGACCTCAAATAAAGATCTTTCAGGATGAAGCAATCAAAATATTTATTGTTGTTCTTGTCATTTTTGGTCAGATTGACATGTTTCAAAGCAGTCATCTTTTTCAGCAGAAACTTTCACTTTATTTACAGTATCTAAACTCCTCTGACCCCCAGGTCACTTTTCCCATCTCTCATCAACTTAATGCAGTGTAGTTTGACAGCAGAATTCATAGATTTCCCACTAGTATTTCCACTGCTATTGTCAAATCAAATTGGGAAGACAAATTTCCAGTCTTTTCCTGAAGAACTGAGATTTGTGCTTCAAGCTATTCATGTGTGTTCTTTTGTTAGCCCAGGAAATTATTATTTTCCAAGAAATTATTATACTTGTCTGAGAAAGAAAAGATCTGTCTGCCTAAATCTCCTAGGGTCTACGACAACTTGCCACTGCCAACTCACCACAGCCAACTTGTCACAGGACAACTCACTGCGGGACAAGAGTTACACTAATATCAAAGAAATAGTAGACTAGAATCATTGAAGAAAAGATGCCAAAGGACGGATGAAATGAAATATGAATGACAAAAATTAAAATATTTTTAAATTATTTTAAATAATTAAATTTAATTCTTGAATTGTCCCACAGCGAGTTGGCTATGGTGAGTTGTCCCATTTCAATCTCCTAACCCTTCCCTACAAAAAAAAGTCAGAAAGAGCAGCTGTGAAGTACAAAGCAGAGAAATTGACCCAGAGATAATCAACATATAATGTACACACAAAAAAAAAATACAGTGGTACCTTGGTACTCATCATTAATTGGATCCATCAGGCATGATGAGTACCAAAAATGATGAGTACCAAACCAATTTTTCCCATAAAGAATAATGTAGTAAGGCACAAGGCAGCCAACACCAAGAAATTCAAGCTTGTGAGTTGAGTACAAACAAACAATGAGTACTGGGACAAACATTTTGCGTCAAAGTGTGTTGAGTACCAAATTTGATGAGTTTCAAACCAGTTGAGTACCAAGGTACCACTGTAGCAGGTTTCCTGGATGACAGATCTAACAGTCTTCTGGGGGTTCCAGTATAAACTATAGAATGGTTATGGTTTATAGTTGGAAATCTCTTGCACTGAAAGCCACAATATTTATGAAAATTCCCAGTGACTCGAGGGGGTATTTTTTTTCCCATAGCAAACTGACCAAGCCAGTTCAGGCTGAACAGATAGTGATCACTAGCTAAATTATCCCCAGAGTCATCATGAAGGATGATTTGATGCAGCATAAAGTGCACAGTGGGTCATTCCATCATTATATTAGTGGGTTGGCCACAATAGAAAGGGGACATTCATGTCAAGCTTGAGGGAGGAATGATACTCATGGCAGATGTGCTTGAAATCCTTTAGACAACTTTTGATTTCAGATGCAGCCCATTGTGACCCTTGCCCAGAAGACCAATATCTCAACAAACACAAAGTCCACTGCATTGCCAAGAAGCTCCACTTCCTTGCCTATCAAGAGACCCTGGGATACACTTTAGTATCTTTAGCTCTTTCTCTCTCTGTGATCACATCCGTAGTTCTGATGATTTTCCTTAAACATTGTGATACAGCAATTGTCAAAGCCAACAACCGAGATCTCACCTACATCCTCCTGGTCTCCCTCCTGTTCTGCTTCCTCTGCACCTTCCTCTTCATTGGTCAACCCAGGAAGCTAACCTGTCTCTTCCGACAAACTGCCTTTGCAATTTTCTTTTCCATTGCAGTTTCCTCTGTTTTGGCAAAAACTATCATGGTGGTTCTGGCCTTCATGGCCACCAAGCCAGGGAACAGGACAAGGAAACTCTTAGGAAAACCACTGACCAACTCTATTGTCTTAGCCTGTCCCCTGGTCCAAGCAGTTCTATGTGCCATTTGGCTGGGAACCTCTCCGCCACTTCCCAAATTTGACTTCCACTCCTTGTTTGGAGAGACCATCTTGGAATGTAATGAAGGCTCAACTTCAATGTTTTACCTTGTCCTGGCCTATCTAGGTTTTCTGGCACTAATCAGTTTCATGGTAGCATTTCTGGCTAGGAAGTATCTCTTTATCACTGGGCATTTGTATGATGGTTTCTTCAAGTCTGATTCCTAAACAAGAAAATTTTAATGCATACTACAAAAATCATTGTATGGTTTTATTCCCGTGATAATTGGCTATGTGCATTTTAAAATGTTTACTTTGGACCAAGAACTTGAGGAATGATTAAATAATTTCTATCAGAGCAGTTTACAATTCCACTGAGTTTCTCTAGCCGACAGTCAAAAACAGGAGAATGTAGTCTGACTGGGGAGGGGAGCATGTGAAAGGAAATGTCTGCCTTGGTTTGTCACTTCACTGTCCAGAGAGATGGACAGTGAAGATTATACTTCATTCATATTCGATCATCATATAAATTATTTTTTAAAAAAATGTTTTTTAATCTGTTCTCAGATATATTGTCATGGCTTCTTTTATGTATCTGTGTCTACTCCAGCCTTATCTTTGTGTTGGATTGGGCCTTTGTAGTTACTCCATCTTAGTCTTGACTCATTTTCTCTGAGTTCAGCCTTCAGTAAGTGGCAAATCTGTTCCAGTTACTAGGTTACATAGCAAGTTAGGAACTAATCCCACCATTATGCCAGCCATCTCCCCTATAAAGTGACTCTGGGCAGTTTATTTATTTTACATGAAAATACGCTACTCTACTCTACTCTACTCTACTCTACTCTACTCTACTCTACTCTACTCTACTCTACTCTACTCTACTCTACTCTACTCTACTCTACTCTACTCTACTCTACTCTACTCTACTCTACTCTACTCTACTCTACTCTACTCTACTCTACTCTACTCCTATTCATGGAATGTTTAATGAACTTTTTCAGTGTAAGGCTCCTCCACTTGTGTGGTGGTTGTTCTGTATTATATATACCACATTCTTATGCATTTCTCCCCTTTTTGTATATTCCAACTTTTTGGGATGCCCCAATTTTTCAGCTATGCTGACTTTTTTGGGTATCCCTCTTCTGCCACCACTTTGTCTCAGGTTCTGTAACATGCCCAATTAAGTGGGCTCCAAAACCCAAAAGAGCCAACACAAACACACACACCCCTTGACATTCACATACAAGCAAGCAAAGGAGAGCACTCACTGCTCACTATTCCATTTTTTCCACTTCTTCTACACCTCTTTCACTGTTCCTCCAATTATTACTTCTTGTGAGTCCTACTGCTGGAAAACAATATCTTTCTCTGCCTACTTTAGACTGCTTCAGACTGCTTTATTTCCCCAGACAATCACACACCAACCACAACAGCTAACTGTTAGCTGCCTCTCTGCTCAATTTTATAGCCACCAGTTTCTGGCTAGGGAGAGGTCTTAAAGGGACAGTGAAATAATAAAAGCTCAGCTACTGGCCATTTTCTAGGCAGCCTGCCTTCTCACAATACACATATATAATTAGTAATTTAAGAAATACATATGGAAAGACTCCTCTCTAAGGATCTGTAAACTGGATAAAATATCACAGAAATTACCTGCCATGACTGGACACTTGAGCTCCTCTTTCCAAGCCTCTTCATGATTGGTTGGGTTACTGATCCATACATCGTATGCAATGTGTGTGTTACAGCATAAATGGCATTGTAAATATTGTAACTTTCATCTGTCATGCTTCTCTCAAATATGTAAGTTGGAACATTCTCTAAATTCTCCTTTCCTATGCATGTTTTTTCCCCTTTTCAAGGCTCTCTCCTGGTTTGTGAATCATGCAGCCAAAAAGCCTTTCCCACCATGGAGAGAGAAAAAGGTCCCCTTGTGGATTCAAAGGGTCCAAAGACATGAGGAAATGGTTGAAATCTGAGACATCTCCAGTGTGATACCTAAAATGCAAAGCCCCATGGAAGGGCTTTATAAGTTGCAATACATTTTTAGATTCCACCACATTAAGTTTCCAATGGGAAGTCAGGATCCAAACTTTTTGAAATGGTGTGTTTCTCATTACTTCATGACCATACACAGCTACCTGTACATTTGCAATACTACTGGAGTCTCCAAGCATAACAATAACTTCAGCTTTAGACCAAATCTTGAAAACATGAAGCAATTTTAACAGTGTAGTAGCAAAAATATCCGATTTCAGTAAAGGCCAGGCAGATCTCTTTCTCTTCAAGCATTGGCCTCAGAGATGAGATGAAATGTTCTCCACTGTCATCTTCAGGGGCCAGAAGACCAATCCAGTTCCACTGGAAATGCAGGAGTAGCTGCACTAAACCCACATACTGAGGAAATTCACTGGGATTAATCCAGAAGAAGGAAGGATAAACTGTTCTATCTTCCTGAGAGAACTCAAAGCCAACACCAAGCTGGAAAAAGTGGGATTCTTGATAAAGGTTTATAGTGATTTAACGGGAAATCATTGTGTCCTGTCTTGCTCAGAAAATTTGTGAGCTTAAGGTTGTTCCCTTCTTAGGAAGAACCACCAGTTACATATTTTGCCTGGTTATGACATGACAGAAGTCAAGGGAACAAATTCACTCAAATTGACTCAACTTAATCTGATTGAGAAAATAAAATGAATAAAATTCATTAAAAATATTTAGCTTTTATAACGAATAAGTTAGAAAGGAATTCCTGTTGGCAAGTGCAGAACTTCAAAAATATATCATTATTCTTTGGTGTTAAACAAAACACAAAAATGAATTCAACTATAGTGTAGATTCTTTGAGTCACATACTCCTCATATGTCCCCCACACACAAATGCTTTTGTTTTTATCTTTGGCTTCTTTCTTTGTTTCTTTGTTTTGAGAGGCTGCCACAAAGAGGAGGGGGTCAATTGATTCTCCAAAGCACCAGAAGGCAAAACAAGGAACAATGGATGGAAACTAATCAGGGAGCGAAGCAACCTGGAATTAAGGAGAAATTTCCTAACAGTGAGGACAATTAACCAGTGGAACAGTTTGCCTCCAGAAGTTGTGGGTGCTCCATCACTGGAGGCTTTTAAGAAGAGACTGGACAGTCACTTTTCTGAAATGATATAGAGTTTCCTGCTTTAGCAAGAGGCTGAACTAGAAGACCTTCAAGGTCCCTTCCAGTTCTATTCTGGTTCTGTTGATTGTCTACTCCATACTATATCCAATAAAGCCTCCTTACCTTTGGAACCTTAAAGATGCTGAAGATGGAGTCCATCAGCCTACAGGATTTGGAGTTGAGACTTCCAACAACAGAGAGCAGAATGTCCTGCCTGTCACATTTATAACCTGGAACCATTCAGCCTCGTGTAGAGAGCAGGGAGAGGCTGTTTGAGGAAATTGACATCTCAATCTGGAAATTGCTATAGATATTGAAGCCAAGGGTGATGTTGGGCAGGAGAACCAAATCCTTGTTGATCTCTGTGACTGCAAATACTAAGGCCATGAAGTGCTGGTAGTTCTTGGCTATGAATCTAGAACGAAAGAAACATTGGAAAACATTACAGGAAAGTATATTTGCAACTTGTCTATGCAGATTCTCAGTCATCCAGGTCATGGTTGTCCCAAAGGTGCTTTTTCAAGAGGCAACTGGACTTTCTTGTTTTTCTTTGAAGACGTTTCACTTCTCATCCAAAAAGCTTCCTCAGCTCTGACTGGGTGGTGGGGAATGGAAGGATTTATACTCCTTGCACACAGCTGGTTATTTGCCTTCTTTTAGAGAATTGTTGAGGCCATTATTTTCATCTTTTATCTCCAATCCTTTAATTTCTATATCTTGTCTAATGTTTCTATTCAATACTTCCAATGTTAATATAAATAACAATGGGGATAATGGACATCCCTGTCTTGTACCTTTTTTAATGTTAAAGTTCTCTATATAGTCTCCATTTAGAATTATTCTAGCAGTTTGTTTATGGTAAATTGTTTGGATTGCATTTATGAAATTTTTTCCAAAATTCATTTCCACCAGCTGCTGGAACATAAATTGCCAATTTAGATTATCAAACGCTTTTTGTGCATCAAGGAATATTAATGCCATCTGTTTCCCTGGATGGATTTCATAGTACTCTAGCATATCAAGGATCATTCTTAAATTATTTTTTATCTGTCTTTTAGGTAAAAAGCCGTTTTGATCTGTGTTTACATTCAGTCAAGAATTTCTTAATTCTTTCTGCCATTATCGAGGCAAAAATTTTATAATCTACATTTAACAGCGATATTGGTCTATAATTTTTTTATTTGTGTAAGATCAGTGTCTTCTTTAGGTATTAAGGTAATGTTAGCTTTAGTCCACGACTTTGGTATTTTAGCCTGCAAAAGGA
This sequence comes from Azemiops feae, assembly GCA_023970755.1. Taxonomy (NCBI): domain Eukaryota; kingdom Metazoa; phylum Chordata; class Lepidosauria; order Squamata; family Viperidae; genus Azemiops; species Azemiops feae. Next base: position 82,392 of record JALGBA010003996.1, on the reverse strand, counting down.
TTTCATTACACAGTTCTTTCAAAGTCAGGCTTAATACATCTTGTAATGATGTATAAAATTCTGCGGGAAGTCCATCTGGGCCCGGAGTCTTATCCTTCTTTTGCCTTTTTATAGCTTTTATAATCTCCATCATTGATATTTTTCCCTTTAATATATTTCAAATATTCTCCGGAATTTTTGGCAAGCCTGCTTCTTTTAAGTACAACTGTATTTTTTCTTTAGGAGTTTCCTCTGCCTTGTAGAGTGTCTCATAGTAATCTTTAATGATTTTTTTCATTGCATCATTTTAGAAGTGTAATTTTCCTTTTGAATCTTGTAGCTTATTTATCATTCTTTTTTCTTTTTCTTTTTTCAATCTATATGCTAACCATCTCCCTGGCTTATTAGCATTTTCAAAGAAATTCTGTTTGGTCCGTTTAATCTGTTGAGCCATTATTTCCATCTCAGCCAGGTTTAATTTATGCTTTATTATCTCCATTTGTTTCCTAAGCACTTTTTTTTGTGGATCTGTTTGTAATTCTAATTCCAGCTTTCGAAGTTCTTCTCTCAGCTTTAACTATAGTTTTTTCTTTTCTTTATTCTTTTTAGCAGCATAAGTTATAGCCAACCCTCTAAAATATGCTTTAGCCATGTCCCATACATTTTGAAGCGATGTTTCTTCCTTTTTGTTTATTTTAAAGAAAAATTCCATTTCCTTTGTCGCTAGTTGCAGAAATTCTTTTTCTTTCAATATAGATTTATTCAGGGACCATCTTGTTTTTTTCTTGATTCCTTTCCAAGTCATTTTTATTGGGTTATGGTCTGCCCAGACATTAGTTTCTATCTCCACATCTTGTATTATTGCTTTTAAGTCCAAAGATGTCCATATCATATCTATTCTAGACCATGATTTATGTCTATTTGAATAAAATGTATATTGTAGTTTCTCTGGGTTTTTCTCTCTCCATATGTCTTTGATACAGAATTCTTCTATCATTTTTGAAAACGCTTTAGGTCAGTGGTGGCGAACCTATGGCACGGGTGCCAGAGGCGGCACTCAGAGCCCTCTCTAAGGGCACGCGTGCCATCGCCCCAGTCCTAGGTCTTTAGCTGGGTTTTATAAAACCTTTCCGCTTTAGGCCTCCGCCGCCATGTGCAAAAAAAAAAAAGGTTCAATCAGTCAATTTCAACTTCTCGTGAAAAAAAAAAGATCTTCAAAGTTGGAATTGATTGATTGAACTTTTTAGTCCCACCCAGTCTGCTGTTACCACCGCAGCCATGCCCACCCAATGGGCCACACCCACTCAATGGGCCACACCCAGCCAATGGGCCACACCCACCTGGCACTCGACGATGCATAAGTGGGTTTTGGGTTGCAGTTTGGGCACTCAGTCTCTAAAAGGTTCGCCATCACTGCTTTAGGTAGTATATTTCCTCCTTTTCTCCCTTGTTTAGGGCTTTTGTAATCCAAAGTCGCATCTGCTATTGCATTAAAATCTCCCTTTATACAAAGATTTTGGTAATTTAAGTCTACTATTTTCTTATATAGTTTTTGATAAAATTGCTCTTGTTTATCATTAGGTGCATATATTGCTACCATCAGTATCTGTTTTTGATCCATCATAATTTCCACCAATAGTATTCTCCCCTCTTCATCTGCATAAATTTTAGGGTTCATCTTTTCTTTAATATAAAGGGCTATTCCTCTTTTCTTTTGAGATGCAAGTGCGAAATAGACTTTGCTAATTTTTGGTTGTTCTAAGATTTTGAAGTGTTGTCTCTTAATGTGTGTCTCTTAAAGACAGATTATATCCATTTTTAATTTTTGTTATCGTGTAAAAGTTTTTCTCCTTTTTGAAGGAGAGTTTAGTCCATTTATATTTATTGATAAAATCCCAGTCTCCTCCATCTCTTTCAGTTATATCTAGGTCTCAGTCTTCTAGTCGATCTTATCTGTCTCTGGTCTCTTGGTCTTGCTCCTTCTTCTGAATATGTATTTTTGACTTCTTCCTCCTCTGTTTGTTTAGTCGCTCCTTCAACTACAGTTTCTTCTTGTTTCTTGGGTTCAGGATCGCCTCTTTCCAGAAATGCTCTGTGGTTGTCGAAGAACTCCAATGCTTTAAGTGGTGTGTCCAATCTGTATCTTTTCATATCCCAATAGATTAAGATACCTTCTGGAATCAACCATCTAAAATTCACTCCTTTTTCAGCCAATTTCCTAGTTAAAAACTGGTATTCTCTTCGAGCCTCTCTTATCCTTCTAGGGATTTGTTTGAGAACTACAATTTCTTTTTCTTTATATTTTAACGGCTCATCTCTTACTTTTCTCAGAATCTCATCTCTTATGGATCTTTTAAGAAATCTAACGTGCACTTCCCTAGGCACTTTATTTCTTCTAGCATAATTTGAATTAACTCTATAAATCTGATCCAATTCTCCTTCCATTTGTACTTTCCCAATTCCTAAAGCACCTGCCAGTAACTCAGTTATCAAGTCTAAAAGAACCTCTTCCTTGTCTTCTATTACATTTTGGAATCTTAGAAAATATGAGGCCTTTTCCATTTCTATAACCGCTAACGAGTCTTCTAGTTCTCCATTTATTTGCACCAATTTTTCATTTTCATCTTTTAAAGCTTCTAGTTCAGACATGTCAAACACAAGGCCCGGGGGCCGGATGCGGCCCGCGAAGTGGTTTCATGTGGCCCACGAAGCCATCCTGGAAACAGTGAGGGAACAGCCCCCTCTGCCTTGGCCCTGGCCCAGGCCAGCCAGGAGCCAATGTACAATTTTGTGGTGGCCATCTATGCATTCAGTCTTAGCTCCACAAGGCCGTCTGGAAACAGCGAGGAACCAGCCCCTGCTGCATCGGCCCCGCCCCCTGGGTGCATGCTGGGCAGGTGTCACCCTTTGTGAGGAATGAAGAAATGGACCATCGCCTGGAAGTGGCCAGCAAATGGCCCTCACCTACTTCACATATCTGGCTTGATGGGCTCCGGGGGAGGGGTTTCAGCAGGCAGCGGGGCACTCTCCTCACAGTGCCAAGAGGCTGAACTGGGTGGTGCAAATCCCAAAAGAAGCGTGACGCCGCCCAGCCCCCAGCCTGCCCGGTTTCAGCCTGCAGTGGGGTGCTCTCCTCCCAGCACCAAGAGCTGAGCCAGGCGGCGTGAATCTGATGAGAAGTGCAATGCTGCCTAGCCCCCAGCCTGCCCATTTTCAGCACGCAGCAAGGTGCAAAGCTGATGAGCTTTGCACCGCCTGGCTCAACCTCTCGGCGCTGTGAGGAAAGCGCCCTGCTGCCTGCCGAAACCAGGCAGGCTGGGGGCTGGGTGGCATCGCACTTCTTTTTGGATTTGCGCCGCCCAGTTCAGCCTCTTGGCTCTGTGTGGAAAGTGCCCTGCTGCCTGCCGAAACCAGGCAGGCTGAGGGCTGGGCGGCCTCATGCTTATTTTTGGATTCACGCCTCCCGGTTCAGTCTCTCGGTGCTGTGAGGAGAGCGCCCCACTGCCTGCCGAGACCGGGCAGGCTGGGGGCTGGGCAGCATTGTGCAGGTAATGTTGACTCTCATGCTGCTCATGACATCCCCTCCCCCAGAGCCCACTAAGCCAGATATGTGAAGTAGGTGATGGTCATGTGCTGGCCACTTCCAGGCAATGGTGCATTTCTTCATTCCTCACGAAGGGTGACACCTCCCCAGCTGCGTTTCTTGCCTGTTTTTCTCCCTCTCTCATCTCAAATATTTTCCCACCACTCTGTACTTAGGAAGGAAGGAAGGAAAGGAGGAAAGAAGGAGAGGGAGGGTTTGCAGCTTTCACTCTCTATTTTATGTTTATTAAATTTTTCACATCCAAAATTACTCCTTAAGTTTCCTCGATTTATAAGTCAATTATTAGCAGGCCATCCAAAATAAGTCTTGTTTCTCTTTAAATTTCCTCTCCTTACTTAAATTGTCACCAGTTTTTCCCTCGGCCAATAAGTGTCTCTTGCTCCCTATTATCCTATTTAACAGTCTTGCTTCAAAATGCCTGCATTCTTCGATTAGTCAGCACTTTCACTCCCAAACTAAATTATCTGCTGAAATCAGCAATAATGGTAAGTTTCCTCTTCCTCTTTTCCCTCACGCCGCCAGTGAAAATCTATCGCGTTGAAATGGTCTCTTATTTTGCCCCCACTTGCTGTTCGCCACTTTACTACAGAGGAAATTTCCTCCTTCCTTAGGCCTCCTTCTGACTCTTCCCTCTTTTGCAATCCCCCGAGAAGATCTTCACCCCGGGTCACTCACAGAGGGCTGCCAGGATCACTTTTGCCCAGGTCCGTCTCTCTGTTGTCCAGCTAGTCCACTGGTAATGTTGTCCAGCTGCCTGTCGTTGTTTCTTCACGGCCACCATTATGGGCCACCCTTCTTCCCCCGTTCAACTTCTCCGAGGCTTTCCTACTGTCCGCACTCTCAACTGCCACTGAGAGCTGCTCTGCAGGGCGCCTCTTTCTTCCGATTCCCCTCCAAGGAATCTGGGACTCCGAAGGATCCGCCGATCGGATGGAAAAAGCTGTGTATTCGACTCTCATAGATGGAGAGCTGTTCTGTACAGCTTTGCCTCTTGACAGCTGCCCCCCCCCAGTAGATGATTGTTGCTGATTTGTTGATAGGCACATAATTTGATTTTCAGTTATTTAATACAAGTAGTCCTCTCCCATTTTATGATTTAAAAAAAATCTAATTCCAAAAAGACCAAAGTAAAAAAAAAAGTTCCCAATCACACATAAATAAGAGATTCTTGTGTCTCATTATATTTTCTCTACAATTCAAATGGGGCCTAAATAAGATAATGTAGCATTTTGGGGGAAAAATACAGGCCAAGAGACCAGCCCCAGAGGCTAAGATAGAGAAAATCTCCATGGCCACCATGGACTTCCCTTTGGTGCTCAAACACTGCAAAAGACCAGCATGCTAAATGTAATGAACTTAGCTTCATTAAAGCTGTCAGGCAATTTTCTAGCCAAAAAGGCCACTGTAAAACTGATGAGAGCCAGGAAACCAAGGTAGGCCAGGACAGTGTAAAACATCAAAGCTGAGCCTTCTTTACATTCCAAGATGGTCTCTCCTACCAAAGAGTGGAAGTCCAAGTTGGGAAATGGGGGACAGGTTGCCAGCTAGATGGCACAAAGAACTGCTTGGACCAGGGGACAAGCTAAGACAATGGAGTTGGTCAGTGGTTTTCCTAAGAGTTTCCTTGTCTTGTTCCATGATTTTGTAGCCATGAAGGCCAGAACCACCATGACAGTTTTTGCCAACACAGAGGATACTGCAAGGGAAAAGACAATGGCAAAGGCAGTTTGTCGGAAGAGACAGGTGAACTTATCAGGCTGACCAATGAAGAGGAAGGAGCAGAGGAAGCAGAGCAGGAGGGAAGCCAGGAGGATGTAGGTGAGATCTCAGTTGTTGGCCTTGACAATTGGTTTGTTGTGATGTTTAAGGAAAATCACCAGGATTGCAGATGTAATCAAAGAAAGGAAAAGAGCTAGAGAAGTCAAAGTGCATCCCAGGGTATCTTGATAGGTAAGAAAGTGGAACCTCTTGGCAATGCAGTGGTCCTTGTTTTTGTTGGGATATTGATCTTCTGGGCAAGGGTCACAGTGAACTGCATCTGAAATCAAGAGACTTTGTCAAAGGATTTATGGGCATCTGCTATGTGTGGTAAGAGGTGATATGAAGGTCGCCTTTCTGTTTTACTGATGGAATGACTCACTGGGCACTTTATGAGATATCCAAATGGGTAAACTATCCTTCATTCACGATGAGCCTTGGGTTAGGTTAGCCCAAGAGAAGGATCTGTTTTCCTTCTGATGGTATGATCAATTTACCAAAGAAATAAGGCCCTCTGCAGTGATTGGACACTTCCATGACTACTGTGGTTTTCAATGTCAGAAAGATTGTCAACCTCCTCTGCCACATGCATTCACACATTTTATACTGGAACACCAAAAGACTTATACATTTGTCCAGCATGTATTCTGCTATTTTGTGTGTCTGTAAATTGGTGTGTGCTGAGAAAATCACAAATTGAGAAAGAGGAGGATATAAAAATGTATACTGAATGTTTTGAAAAGTCTCTTTTTCTGATCAAAAGTGATTTACAGGGATATTGATTATACGAGGGAGAAAAGAAAGAAAGAATCAGAGTCATAATAGCTCTCTGGCTGAACCTGTCTGCTCTATATTTCAAATCCACATATTCAGATTTTTTTTTTCAGGGAAGGGTTAGGAAACATAGATAAAAGGATCTCCTACAGGTCTATCAATTTCCTGGGAGATCAATAGTGCTGACAGAAAAAGCACATCTTACAGAATAAGAACAGAACAGAATAGAATAGAATAAACACAGTTGGAAGGGACCTTGGAGGTCTTCTATTCCAACCCTCTGCTCAGGCAGGAAACCCTATACCATTTCAGACAAATGGTTGTCCAGTCTCTTCTTAAAAACTTCCAGTGTTGCAGCATTCACAACTTCTGGAGGCAGGTTGTTCTAACTGTTAATTGTTCTAACTGTCAGGAAATTTCTCCTTAGTTCTAGGTTGCTTCTCTCCTTGATTAGTTTCCATCCGTCACTTCTTGTCCTGTCCTCAGGTCCTTTGGAGAATAGCTTGACTCCCTCTTCTTTGTGGCAACCCTTGAGATATTAGAACATTGCTATCCTGCCACACCCAGTCCTTCTTTTCATTAAACTAGACATACCCAATTCCAGAAATTATGTTTTAGCCTCCAGTCCCCTAATCATCTTTGTTGCTCTTCTCTGTACTCTTTCTAAAGTCTCAACATCTTTTTTACATCATGGTGACCAAAACTGGATGCAGTATTCCACATGTGGCCTTATCAAGGGATTATTAAATGGTATTAACACTTTAGACTAACCTTCACACCCCACTCCTTCAGGAAATGATTGATAATCAGTTTTCCTGATGGGAGAAGAGAGTAGCAGTAAAAAGGCTAAACAAAAACATGCTTTGAAACTACCCAGCATTAAATTGATGTGAAGCAAGAATATTGTCTTGTTGATGAAGGCAGTTTAGATTCAGAAACTGAGAGGTTCTTCTGAAAAAATATGAATACTGAATGACTAGAAAGGTCAATGTTATCATTTACTGAATGTTTGATTGTGGAAGATCTACATTTGAGGTCTACCTGTCTGATTAGAAACAGTGCCTTCTGGACAAGGGTCACATTGGTAGCAGCAAACCTCCTTGCCTTCTAGAACTCTTCTCCTCTCTCCTGCATGGCACCTCTTCATGCCACACCTGGCAAAGGGCACCTTCTAAAAGAGAAAAAAATGTTTGATATGGTTTAAGCAATGAGAATGCTTTTTTAAAAAATTGTTTCTATGTTCCTACTTCCATCTTCAAAATATCTTCAATAGTGTATCTTCACTATGGTGTACCATAAACCAGGAACACCTCCTGGGTGATTCAGATCGGTGGCACTGCCAACCCACCAATGGATGTTGAAGATGGGAACTGGGACCTCAACCTTGAAAGAAAGGCTTGTGGCATTGAGCTGCAACTCAACTCAACCCAATTCAGGAGATCATACCAAGCAGATCCCAGTCTATTTCTGAAAGTATTGTTCAAGTTAGAAGGATATTCTGCATCCCCAGGAAAGTATGAATCTCTCCCTGAACTTACAATATTTCCTTCCAACTCACCTTTGTGGCAAAGATGATTGCATCAGAGTTAATGGTGAAATCCTGGCCTGGGGGAGCCCCAAGATCTATTTGGCCAATTTTCTGTGGGACAAAAGATAGATTGGGGTGGAGAATCCAATTGAGGAGATCATAACGAGCATATCCCATTCCATTTTCTGAAAAGGAGATTTCATCTCCAGCACTGTTGTTGAAGTGGACATTCCTCAAATAAGCAAGAATCTGAAAAAAAAAAAAGATCTTCAGAAATTGGAGTATTTGATTAAAAGCACAAACAAGACTTAATGGGTTCTGTGATGGCCATCATCTTAGGAAATAGGTGTATACTGTATCTGAAAAGCTAAAGGAGCTTCCTTTGCAGAACTGAGCAATCAGAAGTAAAACCAAATATGTGACTCCTCCCCAACACTGTAAAAGGTTGTCTTTATCATTGGGCATTTGTATCATTTTTTTTTCAACTCCAGTTTTACCAGAATGATACCTATGTACAAAGATTTTAATGGTACATTCTGAATTTCATTTATGGTTTTACTTTTCTGATATTTGGCTACATGCATTTTTAAATATTTACTCTGTTTTTAAATTTTGTATATGACAAATATATTTTAAAAATGATTAAAATAGATTCTATCACAACAGTGTACAATTCCACTAATTTTCTCTAATATTCAAAGAGAGTAGACTACAGAAACCACAAGTGGACAATCACTTAAATATGAAACAGCCGTGTGCTGCAGCAGCCAAAAAAGCCAACACAGTGCTAGGCTGCATTAACAGAGGGATAGAATCAAGATCACGTGAAGTATTAATACCACTTTACAATGCCTTGGTAAGGCCACACTTGGAATACTATATCCAGTTTTGGTCACCACGATGTAAAAAAGATGCTGAGACTCTAGAAAGAGTACAAAGAAGAGCAACAAAGATGATTAGGGGACTGGAGGCTAAAACATATAAGGAACGGTTGCTGGAATTGGGTATGTCTAGTTTAACAAAGAGAAGGATGAGGGGGGACATGATAGCAGTGTTCCAATATCTCAGGGGCTGCCACAAAGAAGAGGGAGTCAAGCTATTCTCCAAAGCACCTGAAGGCAGGACAAGAAGCAATGGATGGAAACTAATCAAGGAGAGAAGCAACCTAGAACTAAGGAGAAACTTCCTGACAGTTAGAACAGTTAACCAATTGAAAATGTGAAGCAACTTGGTCACTGTAATATATCTATCTTCAGATTTCAACCTTTCAGTGAAGGCCAGGCAGATCTCCTTCTCCGTGAGCATTGATGTCAGAGATGAGATGAAATGTTCTCCACTGTCATCTTGAGAGGCCAGAAGCCCAACCCAATTCCACTGGAAATGCAAGAGCAGCTGGACCAAACCCACATATTGAGGAAATATATTCTGATTTATTTGGAAGAAGGAAGGATAAACTGTTCTGTCTCCCTGAAGGAAGTCAAAGCCAACACAGAGCTGGAGAAAGTGAGATTTATCTTTAAAAAATAAAGTAAACTTTTATGTTGAATTTAACGGTTCCCATTGTGTGGTTTCCTGCTCCACCAGTCATGCTGACTCATTTTGAGTGGAAGGCTTAAACTTCTACCCTTCTTAGCAATAGCCACCAGTTACATATTTTGCCTGACTGTGTCAGGTCAGAAGCCAAGAGAACAAACCATCAATCTGACACAGAGAATAAATTGCACTGTTAGAGTGGCTACACTTTTATGAAGAATAATTTAGGAAGGAATTCTTGGCAAGTACAGAATTCCAGAATTAGATCTCATTATTTATCTCTATGGGGTTATATAAAAATATTTCTTGACACATATAACATGAAAATGCACATTATAGCACAAATTCAATTATAGCACAGATTCCTAAGTAACATACTCTGCTGTGCCCTCTCCCTCCCTCCCCCCAAAAAATATTGGATTTTGATTTTGGCTTCTTCATGTGCATAGAAACATAAACTTATTAAAGTGGAGCCCACTTACCTGGGGGACCTTGAAGATGTTGAAGATGGAGGCCATCTGCCTTGAGGATTTGGAGTTGAGGCCACCAATGACAGAGAGCAGAGTTTTTTGCCAGTCACATTGATAACCTGGAACCATTTGGCTTTGAGTGGAGAGCAGGGAGACACTGTTTGAGAAAACTGACATCTCAATCTGGAAATTGCTAAAGAGGTGGAAGCCAAGTGTGATGTTTCGAAGGAGAACCAGATTCTTGTTGATCTCTCTGACTGCAAACATAAAGGCTAGAAAGTGCTGGTAGTACTTGGATTTGAATCTAGAGTGACAAAAAAGATTAAGAAACTACCAAATAGCTAGTGCTGGACACAGTTTATATCTTGTGTTTGTTGTTATTGTTGCCTTTGTTGTTAAGAGTCATGGTGATGCAGTGGTTAGAATGCAGTACTGCAGGCTAATTCTGCAGATTGCCAGCAGTTCAATCCTCACCAGCTCAAGGTTGACTCAGCCTTTCGTCCTTCTGAAGTCGGTAAAATGAGGACCCAGATTGTTGGGGGCCATAGGCTGACTCTGTAAACCACTTAGAGGGGGCTGTAAAGCACTGTGAAATGGTATATAAGTCTAAGTGCTATTGCTATTGTTATTGTTTTTTGGAGAAGCAAATTTCAATTTTCATTGTGTTATTTTCTAAAAAGGATGTTTATTAAAGTTGGATGGCTTAGTGAGAAAGGAGAAAAGCTGATCTGCCCATATCCCAGATCATTTTTATCTCTCCATTTTTTTCTGTACATTATTCTGCTCCAGTGACTGTAATCCTTCCCAATTGCTCCTCCTGCACCCTGAACCAACCTAGAATTAAGGAGAATTTTCCTGACAGTTAGAACAATTAATCAGTGGAATGACTTGCCTCCAGAAGTTGTGAGTGCTCCATCACTGGAGGGTTTTAAGTAGAGATTGCACAACCATTTGTCTGAAATGGTATAGGGCGTCCTGCTTGAGCAGGGGGCTGGACTAGAAGACCTCTAAGATCCTTCCAACTCTGTTATTCTGTTGTTCTTCACTAGGTCAGCACAGTTTCTATTGTGTTGCCCCTCCTTACTTTTTATGTAGTTTATCGTCTTCCTGGAACTCTTGAGAATTGTAGCCTATTTTATGAGCTTGGCTCTTTACCAAGGACAAATATCTGAATTATGCTGGGACATTACAAACGTCACCACAACAAGGGTTTCTGAAATTAGTCCCTGAATCCCAAACCAAGCAAACAATTATCTACATCTTTTCCTTCCAGGTGAAACTTACAACATTGTAAAAGGAAGCTCAAATGGGCATACTTGAAAGTCTGGGACATTGGAGGAAATAAGAGTTGCAAGAGGTAAATTCCCACCAATAACTGGATCACCAGGCTTATAGTAGTCCCATTTCTTCTTAAGTTCGAAAGGATTCTTCAGCACACATATAGTTTGCATCGTCTTAGCACTAAATGGAGGCAGGACCCAGAAGAGCAGCAGCAGTAAAGGTAGCCCAATCATTTTTGCCATTTTCCCTCCAAGAATTCAGAAGCTGAATTGCAGGTAGCTCTTGAAATCTCAGCAGAGCTTTAGTAGAGTAGAGACTGACTATGCCAAAAGATGACCTTGGGACAAATTTACATCAACTGTGCTTCCTTTTATCTGTGTTTGGGCTATGACCAAAAAGGCCAGCTGAATCTCCCCAAACCCAGGAGTTCACTGTTTGCAATACAAAGTGAGTTGATATTTCCTGCCCCCACAGGGAGAGCTCAGAGCATATATCTTAAAGCAGGTTTTCTTTTGTAAGATTTTTGTGGGTAGGAAATCCATAGGGGATACCTTAAAAATTACTGTTCTTCTGATAATTGCAAGAAAAAAGCCTTTGTCCTTCCCATTGAGCACTAACTTCTCTTCATACACCAGAATGGAAAACATGTTTATGTCTCTTGCTGTTAATCCATAGAGCAGCTGGACTTGAGAATAGAGTTGAAGTTTTGCATTGGGCCTACATGAATCTGAGCCCCTGCAGACAAGATGGACCTGAGTGTTAAAGGTCATGGTAGCACATAACAACAGTTTTACCCTTCTAAGTGTGAATAATTTTGGATGGAACAATTGCTAGGGAAAGAAATTGGAACTTCTCTCACAGATTTTAAAAATAGGAAGTTCTGTCAAGAAGTTAGACTAATTGAAATTCTACTGGCTCTTTCCCCATTGACCTGGTGCCTGTCCGAGTCCACTCTTTAAAATTCCTGGCCAACTCTCTCCTTCACCTCTTACCCACCTGCAATCCACAACCAGCTTAAGCAAAATAGTTTGAGCAAAACTATTTGGCTGCAATACTAACTACTAACTAATCATGTCTCAATCCCAACTTTTGATGTGATTTTCAGAGAAACGATTGAGGTCCCAAATCTGCTTATATCAGAAATTCAAAACCTGAGTGCCATTGAAAGTGCTAGTTTTAACCTTGAAAGCCTATATGAACTAGCACAAAGAAGAGAATGAGTCTGGAATGTGTTTGGTGTCTGAAGACTTGCTCTCAACTTTATTGGTTCTGTAATTCTTTACATATTAACTGCAGATTTTTTTATATTACAAATAAATTAAGAAAAAAACTATAGTCAAATTTCCCTCCTTTGCAGATCGCCATTGCTTCAACTTTTAATTTATACCACAAAATAATTTCTTGTAATTCTTCCAGGTTCTTTTGGTAGACTCCACTTATTTCCTTCCAACCATGAACGTGTCAGTCTCCTGTACCATGTTCAATTTTTCATCAAAGTTCATTTTTCTTTTCTACATCCATTGTCATGCCTTGTGTTTGTTCTACCCATTTCTTCACCTTCTACACTGTCCCATGATACACAGATTCATCCAGCTACAGTTAACGACTGAATTATTCCAGATAATCATGGGGAATAGAGGTTCTACAGCTCTCTGAGAAGAGCTTCTTGTGAATAGTTCACTCCATTTCTCTTTCAAACACAACCATCTTGGTGTTTGATATGTTTTATAGTGACCGGATAGCATAATGGTTAGAGCACTGCCTTGGATGTGGGAGAGTGGGGTTCAAATCCAGGCTGGCACCTACCTTACCAGTATTCAAAATAACATAATAACAGAGTTGGAAGGGAGCTTTGAGGTCTTCTAGTCCAACACCCTGCTCAGGCAGGAAGCCCTATATCATTTCAGACAAACGGTTGTCTAATGTCTTCTTTAAAACTTCCAACATTGGAGCATTCACAACTTCTGGAGGTAAGTTGTTTTCCTGATTAATTGTTCTAACTGTCAGGAAATTTCTCTTTATACCCTCCTCTACATGGATAATATCAAGTTGTATGCTAAGAGTGAATGATACCTCAGCTCACTGATCCACCTGACATGAATCTACAATGGGGACATCAGGATATCATACAAATTAGAAAAGTGTGGCCAGATGGTAGTTAAGAGAGGGAAAGTAGTAAAGGCTGATGGGGTGGAACTACCAGCAGGCCACATAGCAGACATATAGACCAGTTACAAGTATACCATAGAATACGTAGGAAGGAACAGCATACATTGAACAGCACAACCAAGTAGTGACATTATGTACAGGAACATCTGCACAGAATATGGGTTAGACCCTCCTAGGTCCAGATGGGAGATCCCACAGAAGGTTGTGGAAAACCAGAAAACCAAGATTCTGTGGGATTTCCAAATTCAGACAGATAGGCAGGTACTAGCCAATCAAGCAGAAAACTTGATAGTAGACAAGGACCAGGAGATAGCAGTGGTGATAGATGACACAGTACTAAATGATAGCAACATCAGGAAGAAGGAATATGAGAAGCTGAAGAAGTACCAAGGACTGAAGGAGGAACTGGAGAGGATGTTGAATGTAAAAGCTAAAGTGGTTCCAAGGTTGGTAGAATCACTTGGGGTTGTTACTTTTAAGCTGGGAAGTGGCTCCAACAGATCCTAGGAACAATGTCAGAGCTCTCTGCCTAAAAGGCTGCAGTGCTAGGAACAGCTATGATCCTGCACAGAACCCTCAACCCTATAGAGGGTCCAAGACTGAAGAAGATGCATATCAGAATGAGAAGGGAATTTTTATATATATTCTCACCCATCCCTTCCTTTAATCTGCCCATCCTTCCTCCTTCATAATAGTTCGAAAGTATAAATAAATAGTAAGAAAAAGAGGGGGAGTAAAATATCAATACCTACATGACATGATTTTATTTATTAATAAAGTACATTTCTCAAGTAAATATAGAATGAATCAATGTGGCTCATTTATACTCCAGATATATTTTTTTTAAAAAAAATAGTCGATTGAATGAAAAAGTTAGTAGGAAACTCAGCAAATGTTCAGGAATCTGTGGAAACAAACATCTTTAAAAACACCCATAGTCAATCCAACATATTTTTAAAGATACTTTTGATTAAAATAAATGAAGTGAGAACCTGTCCTAGTGGAAAGTCTTAAATATCAATGTTTATTTCAAAGTTATCATTAGATCCTCCCTTGGGATAATAGGCATTAATGAAAAATAAAAGGGAGGGAGGTGATTGTTGCTGATTAACAAACAGATTGTCATTAGTCACATAATATGATTTCCAGTGATTTAATAGACAAGTCCATATCTCATTATATAATATTTTAGAAATCAGATCAAATAAAAGATGCCCTCAAATCAAAATAAAAGTTCCACATCCTAGTATAAATCACAGATTCTTGTGCCTCGTTATATTTTCTCTACAATTCAGATTAGGCCTGAGTAAAATAATGAAGCATTTAGGGAAAAAGATACAAGCCAAGAGACCAACCCCAGAGGCCAAGATGGAGAAGATCTCCACGGCCACCATGGACTTACCTTTGGTGCTTAAATAGGTGGGGAGGAAGGTAATCCAAACACTGCAGAAGACCAGCATGCTGAAAGTAATGAACTTCGCTTCATTAAAGCTGTCAGGCAATTTCCTAGCCAAAAAGGCTACAGTGAAACTGATGAGAGCCAGGAAACCCAGGTAGGCAAGGACAGCATAAAACATTGCAGCTAAGCCTTCATTACATTCCAAGATGGTCTCTCCTACCAAGGAGTGGAAATCCAAGTTGGGAAATGGGGGAGAGGTTAGAAGCCAGGTAGCACAAAGAAGTGCTTGAATCAATGGACAAGCTAAGACAATGGAGTTGGTCAATGGTTTTCCTAAGAGTTTCCTTACCCTGTTCCCTGGTTTGGTGGCCATGAAGGCCAGAACCACCATGACAGTTTTTGCCAAGACAGAGGAAACTGCAAGGGAAAAGAGAACGGCAAAGGCAGATTGTTGGAAGAGACAGGTGATCTTCCCTGGTTGACCAATGAAGAGGAAGGAGCAGAGGAAGCAGAGCAAGAGGGAGACCAGGAGGATATAGGTAAGATCTTGGTTGTTGGCCTTGACAATTGGTGTGTCATGATGTTTAAGAAAAATCACCTGGACTGCAAATGTAATCAGAAAGAGAAAAAAAGCTAGAGAAGCTAAAGCATATCCCAGAGGCTCTTGATAGGCAAGGAAGTGGAGCTTCTTGGCAATGCACTGGTCCTTGTTCTTCTTGGGATATTGATCTTCTGGACAAGGATCACAATGAGTTGCATCTGAAATCAAAAAATTTGTCTAAGGATTTCTGGGGCATCTGCCACAAGCATTATCCCTCCCTCAAGAGTTATATAACTGTCCCCTTTCTGCTGTGGCCAACTCAGAAAAGTAGTGATAGATTGATGCATTCTGTATATTATGGTCTATCAAAAAGAACAAATCATCCTTCATTCATGATGATCCTGAGATTAGGTTAACTAGAGACAAGGGTCTGTTCGGCTCCAAAAGGGTGGATGTTAGGGGGGAAAGGTGTCTCCAGTCTTTGGACACTTCCATTATTGTGCTTTTTAGTATCAGAAAGGTTGTCAACTCTATTTTTTTCGCACTTTATACTGCAATCCTCAACAGACTGATAGATATGTCAAACAATTATCCTGTTGTTTTCTGTGTCTGTGTATTATCTACTGATGTGTGCTGAGAAGATTACAGGTTATAAAAAAGGAGATTAAAACAAGCACTTTGCATTTTAAGAGAGAAAGATCTTTTTTCCTAATCAGAAGTGAATTACAAGAAATTGATTCCAAGAGGGAGAAAGGAAACAAGATCCATATCTAAAATAGCATTCTTTGGCTCAATGTCTCTGCTTTGTACTTCATATCCACTTATTTAACCTTTTGATGCATGAAAGAATTAACAAACATGGATAGACAAATCTCCTATGAGTAAGTGCCCTAGAGTTATAGCAATAGCATTTAGCAATAGCACTTAGACTTATATACCACTTCACAGTGCTTTACAGCTCTAAGTAGTTTACAGAGTCAGCATCTTGCCCCCAACAATCTGGGTCTTCATTTTACTGATCTCGGAAGGATGGAAGGCTGAATCAACCTTGAGCCAGTGAGAATTGAACTGCCAAACTGCTGGCAGTCAGCAGTCAGCAGAAGTAGCCTGCTGTACTGTATTCTAACCACTATGCCACCACAGCTCACAGCTCACAGTTCTCCAGGAAGCCAAAGACCTAGGATGAGCACTCTGAGTTTGTAGTTTTCTGGACAGGCTAGGAACATCTTGCCTCCAGAATTTGTGGGCACTCCATCACTGGAGGTCTTCAAGAAGAGATGGACAGGCATTTGTCCAGAATAGTATAGGGTCTCCTGCTTGAGCAGGGAGTTGGACTAGAAGACCTCCAAGGTCCCTTCCAGCCCTATGATTCTATGTTCTATGTTCCTCTTTCTCCAACAGGTCTATCAATTTCCTGACAGAAGAAGCGCACCTTAATAATAAAAAATAAAGCTTGGACTTTTATATCCCATGCCTTTAGGAAAACATTGTTGCTTGGTTTTCCTTAGTAGTTGTGAGACTCGGAGTGAAAAGTTAATAGGTTTCTGTGCTCATTCATGTCCATCTCTAGGGTGTGGTGCTCATCTCCATTTCTTAGCTGAGGGGGCCAGCGTTGTCTGAATACATTTTTGTGGTCATGGAAACTATATGCCAAAGGTGCATGAAATGCTGTTACAGTTTCATCTAAGTAGTATTTTTTTTTATCTACATGCATTTGCATACTTTCAAACTGCTAGGTGGGACTAGCAGTTAACTGCTTATAGGGACCTATAAATTATGCCCTGAAAATACCCCCCATTAAATTGCCAAGGAGCAAGAATGGTGGCTTATGTGGGATGAACATTTTAAATAGTTTGTTGAGAACAATGAATACTCTGAGGCATGTCAATCATAACAGACATGACAAAATGATTTAATATTTTGGTCTACTAAATGGCTTCTTTGATCCTGGAAAAACTATATAGAAGTGTGCTCTACCTGTCTGATTAGAAATGGTCCCTTCTGGACAAGGGGCACATTCGTAACAGCAAACTGGCTTGCCCTCTGGGACACTTCTCCTGTCTCCTGCATGACACCTCTTCATGCCACACCTGGCAAAAGGCATCTTCTAAAAAAGAAAAGAGAAATCCTCTGAGATAACCTACAGAATGAATATCCTTCATTTATTTGCTTCCACATTCATTTGTTCATCTTCACAATGTCTTTAGAATAAATGGATCGCCAGGGTCTATGGAACAGTTCCTGGGGAATTCAGGCCAGTGTCACTCCCAACCCACAATGGATGATGGAGATCAGAACTGCCACCTTGGCATGCAAAGGAAGGCTGGAGTTATTCATCTACAACTTTTCAAAAAGAAAGAATTGTGGCAGTACTACTGAATGGGAAAGGTCCAAGGGTGATACTGTTGCCTACTCTAAGGGCATCCTATGTTCCAAGAAGTTTGTCCCAATCTCAACCCTTCATAGACCTGCCACAAATCAGACTTCAAAACTGTTACATACAAAGCAGTTTTTTCAGCAAATGACTGCCATGTTTTCTGTTTAAATTAATGTATTTTCCAGGATGAAGGAAGTTCTACATCACCAGCAGAGAATGAATCTTTCAATGAATTTACATTTCCTTTCAGCTCACTTTTGTGACCCAGATGATTGCATCTCTGTTAATGGTGAAATCTTGGCCTGGGGACGCCCCAGGATTTATTTGCCCAACTTTCACAGAGACAAAAGATTGATTGGGTAGGAAAACCCAGTTGAGCAGATCATAATGAGGAGATCCCAGTCCATTTTCTGAGAAGGAGACTTCACCTCCAGCACTGTTGTTGAAGTGGGCCCTCCTCAAATAAGGAAGAATCTGAAAGAAAAGAGACCTTCAGAAATTGGAGTATTTGGCTGAAAGCCATAAATGAGATATCAAGGATTCTATGGTTTTATGATTGCCATCATTCTAGGAGATGGGTCTATGTTTGAGAACCTAGTGGAGTTCCCTAAATAGAGATCTGAGCATCAGGAATAACACTAAATGCTTAGGTACTTCCCCAACACTACAAAAGTTTCCATTTATCATGAACAAATGTGGTGGGATCACACAGAACACTAAGCCAAAGAAACATAAATCAGCGTTAACATGAATCAAATTGAGTGTCTTTTAATATATTGTATTAGGCTATATATTGATGGAAATTGAGTTTATTATGCAAAGATGCCCACCAGGACCTCAATTTACTTGTTGAACTGTCTTGCAGAAACAACCAGATTGTCATCTGACACCTCTTTCCAGGAGTGGTCACCTCCTGAAGCTCAGGGAACATGAAGAGCTTTCAGGACCTTATAGGAAGTTCTTTCCTCTATCAATCTTATAGACAATTTGTTTTGGTGGACGGGACCTTGGAGGTCTTCTAGTCCAGCCCCATCCTCCAGCAGCAAACCCTATACCATCAAATTCCTGGGTGTGCAGTTAACGGCTAGGCTGGCTTGGTCACTAAACAGCGAGACACTGGTGAAGCAGGCACAGTAGGGCTTGCATTTTCTGTGTCACATGAGAAAAGTACATCTTCCTTCCCCTGTCCTTACCACTTTCTACAGAGGGACAATCGAGTGTCAATGCTGCGACAAACCAAATTGAAGCCATTTTCATTTTGTCTTTGTTGCCACATTTTTTAGTTAGAAGGAGGAGGTGGGTAATTCTCAGTTAGCAATTCACATGGATGGGAACCAAGGTCATTGCTGATAAAATTTTGGTGGATTGGAGCAGTTGGGAGGAGTGCCCACGTTTTCTAACAATTGGTGAATGTGATTTATGACAGCAATTTGGGGTGGGAAATGTAACTTGTAACTTTGTAACCTAGGGGAGGGGAATTTAGTCTTGGGTTCACCTTTGTACATGCCGATATCTTGTTTCCAAAATAAAATGTTTTTTAAGGAAGAAATCTTTGTCTTGAAGTTCTTTTAAATGGTTTCATCTATCAGAACAATGACAATCGAGAGCATCCTGTCATATGGCATTACTGTCTGGTTTGGAAGTATCACTGCTTCAGACAGGAAGGCGGTGCAGAGAATGGTGAGGATGGCAGAAAAGATTATTGGCAGTTCCCTCCCTTCCATCCATTATTTCCATCCAAATAAGCGATGCTTGAGCAGAGTCCACAGGATTATCTGGGACACTACACAACCTCTTCCCAACCAGTTTTCCTTGTTACCTTCTGGGAGGAGGCTTCGTGGTATCCAAAGCAGAACATCCAGATTCAGTCATAGTTTTGTTCCATACAATATCAACCTTGTGAACTCTGAAGCTTTCTCTTTCCATTATGTATTCAAGAAGGACAGTGATTAATATTTATATGCATTTATATGTAAGGGTGTAGGTTTATACATATGTTGTATATAGCATGTTTAAATGTGTGTTATGTACATGTACACTTTGAGAGCAAACAACTAAATTTCATTTTTAATGTGTGCTAATGTGCCCACAGTCAAAAATGACAATAAAGGTTATCTATCTATTTCAGACAAATGGTTGTCCAATCTCTTCTTAAAAACCTCCAGTATTGGAGAACTCACAAGTTCTGGAGGCAAGTCATTCTACTGATTAATTATTCCCACTGACAGGAAATTTCTCCTTAGTTCTAGGTTGGTTCTCTCCTTCATTAGTTTTCATCCTTTACTTCTTGTTCTACCATCAGGTTCTTTGGAGATTAGATTGACCCTCTCTTCTTTGTGGCAGCCCCTTAGATATTGGAAGACTGCTATCATGTCACCACTAGTCCTTCTTTTTTATTAAACTAGACATACCAAGTTCTTCATATGTTTTAGCCTCCAGTCCCCTAATCATCTTTGTTGCTCTCCTCTGTACTTTTTCTAGAGTCTCAACATCATTGTTATATTGTGGTGACCAAAACAGGATGTAATATTCCAAGAATGGTCTTACATTTGCTAAGTTCTTCTTAGATATATTGATATGGTTGCATAGAGATATTTAATTGGTAATTCAAAAAATACATCTAGAAAGCTTCCTTTCTAAGGATCTATGGATTGGATATAAAATCACAGAGATTACCTGCCATGGCTGGACATTTGAGGTCTTCTTTCCAAGTCTCATCATGGCTTGTCTGGTTTTAGATCCATACATTATATGTAAGGCATGTGCCACAATATAAATGCCATTGTAGATATTGTAACTGTCACCTGTCATGCTTGTGTCAAAAATGTATTTTGGCAGTTTCTGTAAATTTTCCTTTCCTGTGCATATTTTTTTCCCTTTTTGAAAGATTTTGCCTGGTTTGGGCATCGTGCAGCCAAAGACCCTCTCCCACCATGGACAGAGATAAACATTCCCTTGTGTGTTCAAGGGGTCTAAAGTCAGGAGGAAATGGCTGAATTCTGAGACATCCCCAGTGTGGTCCCTAAAATGCAAAGCCCCATGGAAAGGCTTTCCATTTCTCAATATGTCTTCAGACTTTCTCACATTAAGCTTCCAATGGGAAGTTAAGATCCAAACTTTCAGAAGTGATGTCTTTTTCAATTGTTCATAATTATACTGAACCATCTGTACATTTGCAATACTAAAGCGGTCTCCAAACACAATAATCACTTCAGTTTTAGAAAAGGTTTTGAAAATTCTATCTGATTTGTACATTTGAATTTGATAATCAGATTTCATCATTTCAGTGAAGGCCAGGCAGATCTCCTTCTCCTTGAGCATTGGCATGAGAGATGAGATGAAATGTTGTCCACTGTCATCTTCAGGGGCCATAAGTCCAACCCAGTTCCACTGGAAATACAGGAGCAGCTGGACCAAACCCACATACTGAGGAAATTCATTGGGATTAATCCGGAAGAAGGAAGGATAAACTGTTCTGTCTCCCTGAAGGAACTCAAAGCCAACACCAAGCTGGAGAAAGTGAGAATCCTCTTTCAAAGACAAAGTAAAGTTTTATGGTGACTTTAAGTATCCCCATTGTGTGGTTTATACCCCCACCAGTCAAATTGACTCAATTTGAGTAGCAAGATTCATCTTCCTCCCTTATTAAAAAGAGCCACCAGTTACCTATTTTGCCTGGGTGTATGTCAGAAGTCAAGGGAACAAACCATTAGTATGATGGTTTTTTATACAAATTGCACTGAAAGGATGGCCATGCTTTTAGGAAGAATAAGTTAGGAAGGAATTCCTATTGACAAGCATAGCATTTCAGAATTATCTCATTACCAATCTTTTTGGAGTTATATTAAAATGTATCTTGACGTATAAAATATAAACATGAATTCAACTCTAGCACATATTCTCTAAGTCACATATTCATGATCTGCCTGTCTTTGCAAATGCAGGCTTTTAGAATTATTACCTATCTCTTTGGGGTTATATAAAACATATCTTGAAACATTAAATATATAAATGAAGTCAGCTGTATCATGGATCTTTAAGTCACATAGAAAACCCTTTGGTTTCCTCTTTGGCTTCTGTTTGTGCATCTGTTGTTTGTCTATTCCATGCTGCATCCTATGGAAACTCCTTACCTGTGGGACCTTGAAGATGCTGAGGATGGAGGCCATAAGCTTTGCGTATCTGGAGCTAAGATCTCCAGTCACAGAGAGCAGAGTGTCCTGCTTGTCACATTTATAACCTGGAACCATTCGGCCTCTTGTGGAAAGCAAGGAGAGGCTGTTTGAGGAAACTGATCTCTCATCCTGGACATTGCTATAGATCTGGAAGCCAAGGGTGATGTTAGGGAGGAGAATGGAATCTTTGTTCACTTCTGTGACTGCAAATGCCAAAGCCATGAAGTGTTGGTAGTTCTTGGGTATAAAACTAGAGTGAAAAAAAACAATTCAGAAATGTTGCGGATAATCTTTCATGTCCTGGCAGATTTTGAATTGCCTTATTTTGTGTGTGTGTTTGCTGGGGTTGTGCAGTGAGCCAAAACACACAGTTATAGTTGATCGGTCAAAGACTATTGCATGAGGCAATCTGTGCTGTGATTGGTTGTTGTGGGTATGAAGGGGGAGCCTCTCTATTTTCCCCACCTTTTTCTTCAGTGTGCACTGTGATTTACCTCATGATTTACTTCAGTTTGCCTGATTATATAGTTTGCTGTAAATATTGATGTAAAATATATTTATATGAAATTACAAGTACATGTCAGCCTCTATGACTTCATTTGGACAGCTGCTGCACAATTCCCTGACATCACTTAATGTCTCTTTATTGTCCCTCTTTTCTTCACTTCAGCCTCCAGTGGCTGAAATCCTTTCCATTTGGTCCTCTAGCACCCTAATCAATTTGGGTCCTTCCAGTGGTGGGATTCAAATATGTGAACAACCGGTTCTCTGTGTGGATGCTGCTTCCAGAAGTCCATTCTGGGCCTGGGCAACAAAAAATTAGCTACCGGTTCTGCCGAAGTGGTGCGAACTGGCTGAATCCCACCACTGGGTCCTTCTTTGAACAGCTTTCTCAGGTCTGGTTAATACTGCTTAGCAATAGCAATAGCACTTAGACTTATATACCACTTTACAGCCCTCTCTAAGCAGTTTACAAAGTCAGCATATTCCCCAACAAACCCTCATTTTACCGACCTCAGAAGGATAGAAGGCTGAGTCAACCTTCAGCTTGTCAGGATCGAACTGATGGCAGTGAGCATAGTCAGCCTGCAATACTGTGTTCTAACCACTGCACCATCAGAACAAGAGTGAGAGATGATAGATAAATAGATAGATGATAGATAGATGATAGACAGACAGACAGACAGACAGACAGACAGACAGATAGATAGATAGATAGATAGATAGATAGATGAGTTAGCAAGAGCACTTAGACTTACATACCGCTTCACAGTGCTTTACAGACCTTTCTAAGCGGATTACAGAGTCAGCATATTGTCCCCAACAATCTGGTTCCTCATTTTACCAACCTCAGAAAGATGGAAGGCCTCTAAAAGGACGGAGGAAAGGCAGCCGGGTGAGCCAAGGCAGCCCAAGTTGTCACCAGCCAGAAGGAAAGCGAGGAGCCGTGGCGCTCCACTAAACAGCTGATTGTCAACAGCGCGCTGAAGCTGGGTGAGCCAGTGTTTTTTCCTTTTCCTTGCGGATTAAAGGAACAGAGCCCCTGATGGAGAAGAGCTAAAGAATAAAGACCCCAGAAGGATTGTGATTTAAAGGTGGCAAGCAACTATAAAAGGGGAAGATTTTTTTTAAAAAAAAACTTTAAAAAATTGGACTCAGATTGATTCAAAGAAGGTCTGACTATCTAATCTGCAGAGGTGAGAATTTTCTAGATATAATCTTAAGGACAAATAACGTACAAAGAACTTTAAAAGAAGAACTTTGTAAAAAAATATTAAAATTAGACATTGATAAATGAGTGTATGAGGACATCTAGTGGCGAAAGAAAAAAATACAGCATCATTAAATACTAAAAAAATCTAGAATTAACAACAACAACAACAACAACAACAACAACAACAACAACAACAACAACAACAACAACAACAACAACAATAATAATAATAATAATAATAATAATAATAATAATAATAATAATAATAATAATAATAATAATAATAATAATAATAATAATAATAATAATAATAATAATAATAATAATAATAATAATAATAAAGTTGGAAGGGACCTTGGAGGTCATCGAGTCCAACCCCCTGCTCAGGCAGGAAACCCTATACCATTTCAGACAAATGGCTGTCCAGTCTCTTCTTAAAAACTTCCAGTGTTGGAGCATTCACCGCTTCTGGAGGCAGGTTCTTCCACTGATTAATTGTTCTAACTGTCAGGAAGTTTCTCCTCAGTTCCAGGTTGCTTCTCTCCTTGACTAGTTTAGTTATTTGATTATTTGACCTTGAACAACACCTGGCGTAAACAAAGTGCCTGAGCATGAGTCTACAATGGAGAAGACTTTTTATAACTATACTTGTCGACTCTGGAGATAACTAAATAAGAACTAGTTGGAGACAGTGAATGTTTTACAGTGAATGCCTCACATCTGTGACCTGACTGGAGGAAGTGAATTTGGCCTAAAATAGCTGGCTCCTTTCCACACTTTGGATTTTACGTTAAGACTGTTGGTTGAAAGATGAGTACATCAAACATTACCAGACTTGTGAAGAAGACTTCTTCTGCACCCTCTGTTGGAACACCTAGCCCAACAACCCAGGGATCTATTGAAACAATGTTGCAACTGCCCAAAATGAAATACAGACTACATTAAAATTGATGCAAGAGTCAATGCAAAGAAACCATGAACAGACACAAAGCAATTTTGAGAAATTAAGTGAAGAAATCTTGGATATAAAGGCACAATTTGAAGTCAAATGATTGTCAAAAATGAACAAAGAATTCAGAAATTGGAAGATAAATCAGATGATATAGATAAGAAAATGGAAATACTATTGCAAGAGAATGAAAAATTAGAAGAAGTGGTTGTGATTTTGGAAATGGAGAAGGAGGAACACTACTTGAGATTTCAAAACATCCCTGAAGACAGAGAAGAAAATATAGCAGTTGTGATCATTGAGCTTCTGGCAAAGGCTTTGAAAGCAGATAGAGCACAGATGCAAATGGAGATAGACAAAATATTTCAAATGAATTCAAGCTATGCAAGGAAAAATAAATTACCTAGAGAAGAGCCATTACAATATAAAAATAAAGAAATTGTGGTCTTAAAGCAGATACCTAAGAGTGTAAGAGATACTCGAAGACATTATCACTTTTTAACCACAAAGTTGATTGCAAAAGGTATAAATTTTAGATGGTTAATGCCATAAGGCATTCTAATCAACTGGAATAATACAAGGTATCGACTGGATTCAATCTGTAAAGCAGAAGATTTTGAAGTAAGACATCAAGTGGTTTTAGACAAAAGAGTGCAACAACGACAGGAGGAGACCATGAAGCAGAAACAAATGGAAGAGACAATTCAAGAAGTAACTACACAAACAGGAGATCAGACAGAGAAACCTGAACAAGAGAGTGAAGGAACTGCCAGAGAGCAGAGGACTACGAGAGCGACTAGACCTAAATATAAATAATGAAAATGGAGAAAGAAAGTGGATTTTTTCAGTGAACGTAAATGGACTAAATTCACCATCAAAAAGAAATAAAACTTTTAGGAAACTATAGAAATTAAACATAGTCATAATTTGTTTGCAAGAGACACATATAAAAAAACAACATCATAAACTGCTGGAACATCCAAAAATTGGGAAACTTTACTATGCATCAGCACTTCAGAAAAGTGCTGTATATCAAAGAGACAATAGATTCTAAAATGGTTTATTCAGATGAAGAAGGAAGAATTGTGATGGTAGAAACATATTTACATCAAAAACAAATATTGCTAGTAGTAATCTATGCACCAAATAATAACCAGGAAGAATTTTACCAAAATCTCCATAGAAAAATAATAGAAACGGAGTACCAAAATATGTGTTTAGTAGGAGACTTCAATGCGATAGTAGATGGGACAATTGACTATAAAAGCAGTAAAACAGGGAAAACTGGAAGAAGAAGATTACCTAAGACATTCTTTAATATGACAGAGGAAATTGGAATACAAGATATTTGGAGGGAAATTAATCCAGAAAAATTACAATATAGTTTTTATTCAAATAGTCAAAAATCCTGGTCAAGAATTGATATGATTTGGATGACATCCGAATTGAGGTTGAATATACAAGAAATTGAGATTGTAATAGGCACTTGGGCAGACCACAATCCTTTAAAAGTGATATGGAAAGGAATACAAAAAAGACCAAGATGGACATTAAATCAATCTATACTAAAAGAAAGAGAATTTGTGGAATTAGCAAAAAAAAAATGGAGTTCTTCTTTAGAGAAAATAAAAAAGAAGATACAACATTACAAAATGTATGGGATACAGCTAAAGCATATTTTAGAGGTATAGCTATAACATATACAGCAAAGAAAAATAAACAGAGAAGACAGCAATATGTACTACTGAAAGAAAAAATTGGAAAGATAGAATCAGAATTACAAAACAACCCACAGAAAAAGACTTTGAAAAGAGAAATGGAAATTATAAAACATAAACTAAATTTGTTGGATTCAGAAAAAATGGCACAGCAGATAAAAAGAGCAAAACATTTTTTTTTGAAAATGCAAATAAACCAGGAAGATGGTTAGCTTATAAACTTAAAAAACAGAAAGAGAGGAAAACGATATACAACTTAGATGAAAAATGTTGTTTACAATTTAAAAATGAAGAAATAAAAAAGATAATTAAGGAATACTACAAGAAATTGTATGACATAGAAGAAACGCCAAAGGAGAGAACAATTCAATATTTAGAAGAAAATAATCTTCCAAAACTTCCAGAGACATTTAAGACTATGTTAGAGGAAAAAATTACTATGATGGAAATATCAGAGGCCATAAAAAGGCAAAAAAAAACAAAAAAAAACCACCAGGTCCAGATGGATTACCGGCGGAGTTATATAAAACCCTACAAGATACACTAAGTGAACCATTGAAAGACGTTTGTAATGGACTTTTGTTGGAGGCTAAACTCCCAGCCACATGGATGGAAGCAAACAGTACTTTAATACCAAAAGAAGATTCAGATTTGACACAGATTAAAAACTACAAACCAATATCGTTGCTCAATGTGGATTATAATTTTTTTACTTCAATAATGGCAGAGAGACTAAAAAAATACTTAATTGAATTTATGCATCCAGACCAAAATGGTTTTCTACCAAAGAGACAAATTAAAAACAACTTAAGAGTAATAATAGACGTATTAGAATACTATGAATTACATCCAGGGAAACAATTGGCACTAATATTTCTTGATGCCCAAAAGGTATTTGATAATATTTCCTGGCAGTTTATGATTCAACAACTACAAATAATGGATTTTGGACAGAACTTTATAAATATGATAAAAACAATATACGATAAACAAACAGTGAAAGTGATCGTGAATGGAGATTACACTGAGAACTTTGAGATAAGAAAAGGTACAAGGCAAGGATGTCCACTATCCCCATTGTTATTCATTTTCACTCTGGAAGTTTTAAATAGAAATATCAGACAAGATATAGAAATTAAAGGACTGGAAATAAAAGGTGAAACATATAAATTACAAGCATTTGCTGATGACTTGGTATTTATCTTAGAACAGTGGTGGCGAACCTATGGCACGGGTGCCAGAGGCGGCACTCAGAGCCCTCTCTGTGGGCATGTGCAGCGTCGTCCCAGTCCTAGGCCTTCAGCTGAGTTTTAGAAAACCTTTTCACTTTAGGCCTCCGCCGCCGTGTGCAAAAAAAAAAAAAGGTTCAATCAGTCAATTTCAACTTCTCGTGGAAAAAAAAAAGATCTTGCAAAGTTGGAATTGATTGATTGAACTTTTTAGTCCCACCCAGTCTGCCATTACCACCGCAGCCACGCCCACCCAATGGGCCACACCTAGCCAATGGGCCACACCCACCCGGCACTCGACGCTGCATAAGTGGGTTTTGGGTTGCAGTTTGGGCACTCAGTCTCTAAAAGGTTCGCCATCACTGTCTTAGAAGAACCTTTGGAGCTGTTTCCTAAATTACTGGGGAAGATAGAACAGTATGGAGAAATGGCAGGATTGAAAATAAATAGAGAAAAAACTAAAGTAATAGTTAAAAATCTTATAGACAAACAAAAAAACAACTGTCAGAAAAAACACAATTACAGATAGTGAAAAAGGTTAAATACTTGGGCATACATTTAACAGCAAGATGTTCAACAATAAAAGAAGATAACTATACAAAACTATTGAATCAAATAAAACTGGACTTGGGAAAATGGAAAAATCTGCAACTGTCAATATTAGGAAGAATTGCTACAGTGAAAATGAATGTATTGCCGAAAATTTTATTTTTATTCCAAACAATTCCCATAAAACTTGAGAATTTTTTTTCCGAGAGTTGAACTCATTAATTTTGAAATTTGTTTGGCAAGGAAAGAAGGCTAGAATCAAGATGAAAACATTACAAGATGCTAAGGAAAATGGGGGATTTGGTTTACCGGAGTGGGCTTTGTATTACCAAGCATCTGTATTAACATGGGTAAAAGAATGGAAATAAAAGGTTGTTATATCTGGAGGGGCATGATTTACAATTGGGGTGGCACGCTTTCTTATGGTATAGGAAAAATAAAATCCATAAGTATTTCCAAAACCACTATATAAGAAATGCATTGTTAACAGTATGGGAAAAAATAAAAAGTAAAATATATTTGAAAATTCCTGGGTACAAATTTGTACACCCAAATTTGGTAGACTTTGAAAAAATCTGGACATATAGAGATATTCTAAATTCTGAAGGGAAATTAAAAACTAAGCAAAAAATGGAAAATCGGGATCAACTTGTCGTGGTGGGCACATTTACAAATGCAAACTAGATATGAAAAAGATGTTAAACCGTATGGATTTTATAAAGAACAAACGGTATTTGATAAGATTTTGTTAACTTCAGATGAGAAACTAATTAAGAAAATGTATAACTTCTTACTAATTTTGGAAATGGAAAGCGAACAAGTTAAAGATGCAATGATAAGATGGGCAATTTTTTGGGGATATAATATAGAATTAGAAAAATGGCAAAAATTATGGGAAAGAAATTATAAATTGATAATGACAACTTTTTATAAAGAAAATTTATATAAAATGTTTTATAGATGACATTTGCCACCAGCAAGATTAGCAAAAATGTTTAAAAATATGTCAGATAGATGTTGGAAATGTAAGCATAACTCAGGCACGTATTATCATGTTTGGTGGACTTATGACAAAGCTAAGAAGTATTGGAAAAAGATACATACTTGGTTAGAAAAGATGTTGGGAGGGTACGTAGATTTCAAACCTGAACTATTTTTATTAGGTATAATGCCAGAAAAGATTAACAAACAAAACCTATATTTGATTCTACACGTCACAACAGCGGCAAAAATAATATTTGTGCAATATTGGAAAAATGAAGGAGTACCACCAGATGAAGAAACAATTTAAAAAATACTGGAATGCACAAAGATGGGCAAATTAACTATGAGACTGAAAGGAAAAGTAGAAACAGAATACTATCAAACTTGGGACTTACTTTATCGATGGTTAGAGGAAAGAATAAAGGATTAGGAATTAAATATGTATTAGCATATTTAAACTCAGACAGCACGTTGGTTGAAAAATTATTATTGTATGTATGGGAAAAACTAATAAAATCTTATTAGATTCCTGATTTAAAAAAGAAAAGAAAGATGGAAGGCTGAGTTAACCTTGAGCGTGTGAGAATTAAACTGCCAAGATGCAGGCAATTGGCAGTCAGCAGAATTAGTCTGCAATCCTGCATTCTAACTATTGCTGCACCATGGCTCAGTACTAGACTATTAGCACTAGACTTCCATGGGAATCACAACATTGATTTACTGAAGGCCATTATTCATGAGCACTGCTGATTCCAAAATTGAGTTTTGTCTTTTCTACAGTACCCCACTTTGGTGAAGGATTGTGTTTTTATGAGTTTTTCTTCATGACTTTTCCATCAAAATTAATGTTACTTGTTCACTTCTGCACCAGGCCACCACAATTTCTAATGCATTGTCCCTTCTCACTTTGTATTTCTATTTTTTGTTATCTTCTTCCTGGTGAAGAGTGCTGGAAGGATTTAGAATTCTAATCTAATTCTTGAACTAGGTTCTTTATTGAGGAAAGTACAAAGTTTTGAACTACACTAGGACATTGTAGACATCACTACACCAAGTATTTCTGAATGTAGTCCCTGAATAAAGAACAAAGCAAAAAAAAAAAATCTTTCTGTTTGAGGTGAAACTTACTAAAATAGGACAAAATGAAGAAATGGGTGTTGATCAAAGTTTGGTTCCATGGGTAAAATAGTTGCAAGTGGTAAATTCCCACCAATAATAAGATTACCAGGTCTATAATAGCCTTTCTGATTCTGGAAAGGGTTTCTCAACATACATATGGTTTGCATCCTCTTTGCAGAAGTTGGAGGGAGGAACCAAAAGAGCAGCAGCAGCAGGAGAGGCAGCCCAGTCATTCTCATCACTTTCCGTCTTAGATCAGAAATCAAGATTCTGCGGAAGGTGAATTGCAGGTAGCACTTGAAATTTCTGCAGAGCTTCAGCACAAAAGAGACAGGTCATGTCACCTGGATGCAAATTTATATGAAACATTTTTCCTCTTGCCTGTATTTGGACTTTGACCAAACAGTAAATTAAGGCCAGCTGAGTCAACAAATCCAGGTGTCAGCTCTTTGCAACACAAGGTAAGGTGACATGTCTCACCTCCAGTGGGAGAGTGTTTTTTTAAAAGCAGATTTTATCTTGGAATTTTTTTGTGGGTAGAAATCCACAGGGGATACATTAAAAACTACTGTTGATCTGATAATTGCATGAAAAAACATTTGTCCTATCTACTTAGCAATAGTTACTCTTCACACACCAGATGGGGAAAAACATGCTTGTAACTCTTTTTGTTAATCCACAAAGCAGATGGATTTGACAGTCAACTAAGAACTCCCTAGCCAGCAAGCTGGATGGGCAATTCTAGAAGTTGAAGTCCATGTATCTTATAGTTACCAAGGTTGACAAACAATACTCTAAAAGGTTATTTTCCCCTCTCAAGTCATGTATATTATGTTGAAAAACAAAGGGACTAGGATGAAGTCTTCAACTTTAATGTCTCCTAGCTTCAAGTATAGAGTACATTTATTCACCTTGCCAAACGCTTTGCTGAAGTCAAAGTATTCTATATAGTAGATAGTCCTCAACTTACAACAAATGAGCCCAGAATTTCTGTTGCTAAGTGAAACATTTGTTAAGTGAGTTTTGCCCCATTTTGCAACTTTTCTTGCCATAGTTGTTAAGTGAATCACTGCAGCTGGTAAATGAGTACTAAGGTTGTTAAATGAATCAGGTCTCCCATTGACTTTGCTTGTTAGATGGTTACAATAGGGGATCACATGACCCTGGGACCCTGCATAAATATGAGTCAGTTGCAAAGCATCTGAATTTTGATCATGTGACCATGGGGATGCTGTGATGGTCATAAGTGTGAAAAACAGTCATAAGTCACTTTTTTCAGTGATGTTGTAACTTTGAACGGACACTAAATGAACTGTTGTAAGTCAAGGACTATCTTTATTTCCTTGCATTTCCATGGACAAGTCAAGTGGTCATTTTATCCAAAATGGGAAAAAAAATACTCTATTGAAAATAAATTAATAGGGAGCTGAGCAAAACATCGGGGATCTATGGCAACAAAGGTGCTTAAAAATACCAAGAGTGAACCCAAACTGACACATTTTAATGAGTCTTTTATTTAAAAAAAAATAAAGTGGGAAAATGTCCTGCTGGAAATTATTATTCACAACATTGACATCAAAATTTATTTCCAAGTTGATCATGGGGCCTCACTGGGAACAATTGGAATTAATGAAAAGTGAAAGAGGGAGGGAGTAATTAACAGATGTTTTCTTCTTAGACATGTAACTTGATTTACAAATATTTAATGAAAAAGCACTTCTCTCATGTCACTGTAATTAGGAAATCAAATGAAATACAAAAATGCCCCAAAAGAAGAAAAGTTCCTACTTCCTGCATTAGTTAGAGATTCTTTTTTCTTATGACATTTTCTCTACAATTCAGATGGGGGTCTAAGTAAGATAATGTAGCATTTGGGGGGGAAATGTAGACCAAGAGACTTACCCCAGAAACCAAGATGGAGAAGATCTCCACAGCCACAATGGACTTTCCTTTGGTGCTCAGTAAGTGAGGAGGAAGGTGATTCAAACACTACAAAAGATCAGCATGCTGAAAGTAATGATTTTGGCTTTATTAAAACTTCAGGCAATTTTCTAGCCAGAAAGGCCAATATGAAACTGTCCAGGGCTAGGAAACCCAGGTAAGTGAGAACAGCATAAAAGAATAGAGCTGACACTTCCTTCTATTCTAAGAGGATCTCTCCAAACAAGGAGTGGAAGTTCAAGTTGGGAAACAGGGGTGGGGGAGAGGTTACCAGCCAGGTGGTACAAAGAAGTGCTTGGACCAGGGGACAGGCTAAGACAATGGAGTTGGTCAGGGGTTTTCCTAAGAATTTTATTTTCTTGTTCTCAGGTTTGGTGGCCATGAAGGCCAGAACCACGATGACAGCTTTTGCCAAGAAAGAGGAGACTGCAAGGGAAAAGAGAATGGTAAAGGCAATATAGGTGAATTTGCCAGCTGGACCAATGAAGAGAAAGGAGCAAAGGAAGCAGAACAGGAGTGAGACCAGGAGGATGTTTGTGATATCATGATTGTTGGCCTTCATGATTGGTGTGCTGTGGTATGTCATGATGTTTGTAGAAAATCTCAAGTACCGCAGATGTGATCACAGACAGAGAAAGAGCTTGGCATAAAGTGTATTCCAGGTTCACTTGATAGGTAAGGATAAATCAAGATAAAATGATAAGATGAAAGTTCTTAGTCATTGCTAAGGATTTCAGGAGCATCTGCCACGAGCATTCTCCTCCCACAGTGGTGACATGACTATCCCATCTCTGCTGTGGCCAGACCACAAATGTGGTGATGGAATGACCCACTGAGCACTTAATGGGGAATCAAAAAGGGCAAATCATCCTTCATTCATGATGACCCTGGAGATAGGTTAGCCTGACACAAGGACTTGAACAGCTCCACCGGACCTGATCAGATTGCGGTAGAAGAAAAGGCTCTCTCCAGCCACTGGGCACTTTCATGACTACTGTGGCTTTCAGTGTCAGAGAAATTGCCAGCTGGATTTTCCAGTTTATACTGGAACTTCTAGAAGACTGAGAGATCTTTAGCAAGAAACCCTGCTCTTTTGTATTTGTGTATGTTACCTGTTGGTATATACTGAAAAAAAAAGTCACAAGGGAGAAGGCCATACAATTGTACACTGAGTGTTGAAAGAAGGAAAGGCTCCTTTCCTGATTGAAAGTGATTTAAAAGCAAATTGATTACAGGAGGGAGAAAGGAAAGAAAGTTACAGAGAACAATAACACTAAGAGGTCTCTGGAATAACTTCTCTGCTTTGTATCTGAAGGTAGGAAAAGAAGGAATGGATGGAAACTAAGCAAAGAGAGAAGCAACCTAGAACTAAGGAGAAATTTCCTGACAGTGAGAACAATTAATCAGTGGAACAACTTGCCTCCAAAAGTTTGGGTGCTCCAATACTCGAGGTGTCAACGCTGTAAACATTGGATATTCCCGCTCTGACAACTGATGAAAATTGCAGCCATTTTCTATTTGCTTTTAACATGCTTTTTCTGGTATTTAGAAATCAGGTGCAGAAGAGGGGGGGTTGGGATGAAAGCTCGAGCTCAGCTAGCCATAATAATAACGCTGCTTGTGGGAACCCAAGGATAAGCTGATAACGTTTTGGTGGGCTGAGGAGCTGGGGAGAAAGCCCACATTTTAGGCTAATTGGAGAATGTGATTTATGACAGCTTATTGGGGGTGGGAATTGCACTTTGTTACTTTGTATCCGGGGGAAGGGAATTTAGTTTTTGGGTTGAACTATGTAGTGCCGATACTTTGTTTCCTGAATAAAATGTTCTTTAAGGAAGAATTACTGCCTTGAAGTTCTTTTGATGGGTTTCATCTATCAGAACCATGACACGAGGTTTTTAAGACGATATTAGAAAACCATTTGTCTGAAATTGTATAGGGTTTCCTGCTTGAGCAGAGGATTGGACTAGAAGACCTCCAAGGTCCCTTATTCTGTTAAGCTTCTTCAGATCTGGTAACCATTTCTGTGCACAAGAGTCCAGTAAGTTATAATTCATGAGCATTGCTGGTTCCAAAACCATCTTCAGAGAATGCGAAGAACCACAATACACCCTGTACCCATTCATATTACCCCAGCTAGTCCAGAGGTTTAACTTAGGCGATGGTGCCCTTCCCATGCCAGCTGACATTTCTAAAGATGTACTTAACAAAACAAAGAGCAAACAAACTTTTCTGGTCCCAACTAGTTGCTAGACCATAAACTCCTATAGAGTTTAATAGCTTGAGACATCTTCCTGCCTGTATTTCAGATTTACACAAATAAGCACATTCCTAATTTCATCCCTAGCCATTTGCGGGAAATAAACCAGGTAATATTGTGTTATTAAAACACAATATTATTTTTAATAATAATTTAATAATAATCTGAACTGGTATAGGATCTTCTGCTTGAGCAGGGGGGTGAACTAGAGGACCTCCAAGGTCCCATCAACCTCTATTCTGATTCTGACTCTTGCGTACCAGGCTATAACTGATTGTCCTTACCACTATGCCCCATTACCACTAATACTATCTGAACAAACTATGGCATACATCAAATTCCATTTTTTGTGCAAGTACTCAGTTTCAGGAAGGTGAAATATCCAACTTCACTTTGACTCTCAAATGCATCTGCTCTATGGATTAACAACAAAAGACACAAACATGTCTTTCCCCTTCTGGTTTGCAGACAAAATCTACCGCTAAATGGATAGAGCAATAGCTTTTCATTGCAATTATCAGAAGAACAGTAGTTCTTAATGAATCCCCTGTGGGTTCCTACACTCACAAATCTTCAAAGATAAAACCTGCTTTAAAACAATATGCTCTGATGTCTCCCTCGAGGCAGCACATGTCACTTGCCTTAACTTGAACAGCTCCTGGTTTTGGTGAGACTCATCTGTCTTTAGTTTTCTCTTTAGTCACAGACCAGACACAGCTAAGAAGAATCATGGTTGATACCAATTTGGTCTGGGGCCATCCAGGCGGCACAGTCTCTCTCTGTGGTGCTAAAGCTGTGGTGGGATTTCAAGTGCTAACTGCACTGATCTTCTGCACAAACCTTGATTTCTGATCTAGGAGGGAAGGTGACATAGAACATAGAATAACAGAGTTGGAAGGGAACTTTGAAGTCTTCTAATCCAACCCCCTGTTTGAGCAGGAGACCCCATACCATTTCAGACAAATGGCTGTCCAGTCTCTTTTTGAAAGCCTCCAGTGATGGACTACCCACAACTTCTGAAGGCAAGCTGGTCCATTGGTTGATTGCTCTCATCTTTAGGAAATCTCTCCTTAGTCCTAGGTTGCTTCTCTGCTTGGTTAGTTTCCATCCATTCTTTGCTTTCAGTGCTTTGGAAAATAGTTTGACATCTTCAACTTTGTAGGATCCCCTCAAATATTGGAACAATATTATCATGTCTCCCCTAGTCCTGCTTTTCATTAGACTAGACATACAGTACCTAATTCCTGTAACCATTCTTCATATATTTTAGCCTCCAGACTCCTAATCATTTTTGTTGCTTTTCTCTGCATTCTTTCCAGAGTCTCAACATCTTTTTTATACTGTGGTGAATGACAAGAATGACTGAGCTGCCTCATCTGTTGCTGTTCTTCTGGCTCCTGGCTCCAACCACTGCTAAGAGGGTGCAAACCATATGTGTGTTGACTACCACTTTACAGGAAAAATTAGACTATTACAACTCTGGTGATCTCATTATTGGTGGGAATTTGCACCTGAGAACCTTTATTTCCAACAATGGCCCAAAGTTTCAAAAAGACCCATCCCAGC
The DNA here is from genome assembly GCA_023970755.1 of Azemiops feae. Lineage (NCBI taxonomy): Eukaryota > Metazoa > Chordata > Lepidosauria > Squamata > Viperidae > Azemiops > Azemiops feae. The sequence goes on along the minus strand of JALGBA010003996.1, from coordinate 46,775 downwards.
ATTCCTTCCTAAAGACGTAAGTTTCATTGAAATGGATTGATGTACATTATTATTTGCTTAGTTTTGCATTTAAGGACTCATTTTAGAACAGGGGTATCAAACTGCCGACCCATGGGCCGGATGCATCACGCAAATGATGCATCCACCCCAGCTCTGGCAAGGGGAAAAAAGTCGTGATATGTCACAACACGTCACATGATGCAACGAGTTTGACACCCCTGTTTTAGAAATATTATTTTCTGATAATGTTTGCAATGTCCTAATGTAGTTAAAAACTATGTGAATAGATAGATAGATAGATAGATAGATAGATAGATAGATAGATAGATAGATAGATAGATAGATAGATAGATAGATAGATAGATAGATAGATGATAGATAGATAGATAGATAGATAGATAGATAGATAGATAGATAGATAGATAGATAGATAGATAGATAGATAGATAGATAGATAGATAGATAGATAGATATGTACCTACACCCTTACACAGTGCTTTTTTTGTAAGAAAAAGGGTGCCGGAACTCATATCTTGTTAATCTTTTATTAATATATATATATATTCAGTTCTTAACATAAATTTAATTTATTGTATTTAAGGCAAATCCATAAAAAAAAAGTGCCAGAACACTGTTCTGGTGCGTTCTATGACAAAAAAAAGCACTCCCCTTACATATAAATACATATAAATATTAATCACTGTCCATCTTGAATATGTAGCAGAAAAAGGAAGCTTGAGAGTTCATAAGGTTGATACTGTATGGAACAAAACTGTGGCTGAATCTGGATGTTCTGCTTCGGATACCACGGATACCACCAATAAAGATCCATGCTCATAACATAGGCTAGAATTCTCAATATTTCAAGAACTCTTCATCTGGAAGGTGATACCCAACATAAAAAGTTAGGAGGGACACCTTACAAACTGTGCTGATCCGGTGAAGAAGTTGACTTTTAATATTCCAAAAGCACCCCCTACTCAAGCAGAAAACCCTATAATATTTCAGACAAATGGTTGTCCAATCTCTTCTTAAAAACCTCCAGTGCTGGAGCACCCAGAACCTCTGGAGGCAAGTTATTCCACTGATTAATTGTTCTTACTGTCAGGAAATTTCTCCTTAGTTCTAGGTTGGTTCTATCCTTGATTAGTTTTCATCCATTGTTTCTTGTCCTGCCTTCAGGTGCTTTGCAGAATAGCTTGACTCCCTCTTCTTTGTGGCAACCCCTGACATATTGGAACACGGCTATCATGTCACCCCTGGTCCTTCTCTTCATTAAACTAGACATACCCAATTCCAGCAACAGTGCCTTATATGTTTTAGCCTCTATTCCCCTAATCATCTTTGTTACCCTTCTCTGCACTCTTTCTTGAGTCTCACCGTCTTTTATAATGGTGACCAAAACTGAATGCAATATTTGAAGTGTGCTCTTATGAAGGCATTATAAAGTGGTATTAAAACCTCATGTGATTTTGATTCTATCCCTCTATCTTCTCCACGAGAGAACCAAATTGAATAGGAAGTAGAGTCACAACTGGGAAAGATTATAGCCACTGGAGCAAAATGAAGAAGGGAGGAACAATAGAGTGATATAAATGGTCCATGAAATCCTTTCTAAAAAGCCATCAAATTTTAATCAAGAAATATTCTTTTTTTAAAAAAATCCAAAACCAATAGAACTTGGGGCTTCCTGCTCTGAAGAACACCACAAAAGGCAAGGGAAATCCTACAAGCACACACAAGTTTTCCTGCAATGTTCGCCAATGTTTTTTCTCACTATAGAGTTGAATCCAAGAATTACCAGCAGTTCCTGGCCTTGGTGTTTTCAGTCCAAGAGATCAACAATGATTTGCATCTCCTCCCGAATATCACCCTTGGCTTCCACATCTATGACAATTGCCAGATTGAGAGGAATATTTCCTTAATCAGCCTCTCCTTTCTCTCCACACGAGGTTAAATGGTTCCAGGTTATATATGTGACAGGCAGGACACTCTGCTGTCTGTCATTGGAGGTCACAATTCCAAATCCTCAATCCAGATGGCCTCCATCTTCAGCATCTTCAAGGTCCCACAGGTAAGGGGGCTCCAATGGGTACAGTATGGAGTACAAAAACAACAGAACAGACACTGGAGTCAAATGGGTTTTAGGGGAATCATCAGAAGTACAGTAAGCAACTTAGAGAATCCATGATATAGTTGAATTGATTTGTATATTTTATGTGTCAACATACTTTTTTGCATAACCATAAAAAGACAGATAATTCTGGAATGTTGTATTTAATAATAATAATAATAATAATAATAATAATAATAATAATAATAATAATAATAATAATAATAATAATAATAATAATAATAATAATAATAATAATAATAATAATAATAATAACAACAGCAATAACAATAACAATAACAATAACAACAACAACAACAACAACAACAACAACAACAACAACAACAACAACAATAACAATAATAATAATAATAATAATAATAATAATAATAATAATAATAATAATAATAATAATAATAATAATAATAATAATAATAATAATAATAATAATAATAATAATAATAATAATAATGTTGGAAGGGGCCTTGGAGGTCATCTTCTAGTCCAACCCCCTGCTCAGGCAGGAAACCCTATGCCATTTCAGACAAATGGCTGTCCAGTCTCGTCTTAAAAACTTCCAGTGTTGGAGCATTCACTGCTTCTGGAGGCAGGTTGTTCCACTGGTTAATTGTTCTAACTGTCAGGAAGTTTCTCCTTAGTTCTAGGTTGCTTCTCTCCTTGATTAGTTTCCATCCGTTGCTTCTTGTCCTGCCTTCTGGCGCCTTGGAAAATAGCTTCACTCCCTCTTCTTTGTGGCAGCCCCTGAGATATTGGAACACTGCTATCATGTCCCCCCTCGTCCTTCTCTTCATTAAACTAGACATACCCAATTCCAGCATCTGTTCCTTATATGCTTTAGCCTCCAGTCCCCTAATCATCTTTGTTGCTCTTCTCTGTACTCTTTCTAGAGTCTCAACGTCTTTTTTACATCGTGGTGACCAAAACTGGATGCAGTATTCCAAGTGTGGCCTTACCAAGGCATTGTAAAGTGGTATTAATACTTCACGTGATCTTGATTCTATCCCTCTGTTAATGCAGCCTAGCACTGTGTTGGCCTTTTTGGCAGCTGCAGCACACTGCTGGCTCATATTTAAGTGATTGTCCACTAGGACTCCAAGGTCCCTCTCACAGTTACTGCTATTGAGCAAGGTACCCCCTATACTATAACTGTACATTTGGTTTTTCTTGCCTAAATGTAGAACATTGCTTTTTTCACCATTAAATTTCATTTTGTTAGATAGTACCCAGTGTTCAAGTCTGTCCAGATCCTCCTGTATCTTAAGCCTGTCTTCTGGAGTGTTGGCTATTCCTGCCAGCTTGGTGTCGTCTGTAAATTTGATGATTTCCCCATATATCCCCTTTGCCAAGAATAATTTCTTCCTAACCCAAAGACATTTCTCTTCTTATCCAAGAAGCTTCTTCAATTTCTTCCTAACTTATTCTTCAAAAATTGTAGCCACCTTTTCAATGCAGTTTATTCCCTGTGTCAGGTTGATAGTTTGATTCCTTGGCTTCTGATATGTAACAGCCAGACACAATATGTAACTGGGGGCTTTTCCTAAGAAGGGGAGAAGTTTAATTTTACTACTCATAATTGGACAACCTGAGTGGTGGGACAATCAACCACACAATGGGGACCCCTAAAGTTACCATAAAAGTTTACTTTGTCTATGAAAGAAGAATGTCACTTTCTCCAGCTAGGTGTTGGCTTTGAGTCCTCTCAGATAGGCAGAAGAGTATATCCGTCCTTCTTCCAGAATAATCCCAAGGAATTGTCTCAATTTGTGGGTTTAGTCCATCTGCTCCTGTATTTCCAGTGGAACTGGGTTGGGCTTTTGGCCTCTGAAGATGACAAGGGAGAACGTTTCATCTCATTTCTTCTACCAATGCTCAAGGAAAAAGAGATCTGCCTGGCTTTCATGGAAATCTTTAAATTTCATGATTTGGTTGCTAGAATGCTGAAATCACCTTTTTTTTTTCTATGCTTGGTTTAAAGCTGAAGTGCTTATTCTATTTGGAGAGTCCAGTAGTATTGCCTGTATACAGTTGGCTGCATCTATTCCTGAGGAATTGAGGACATTTCAGAATGTTTGGATCTTAATTTCACATTCAAAACTTACTGTGAAGGGATATCAAAGCCTACTGAAAGTAATGAAACCCTTCCATGGGGCTTTGCATTTTAGGGACCACACCAGTGATTTATCAGAATTCAGCCAATTCCTCCTGTCTTTGGACCCTTTGAATCCACAAAGGGACTTCTTTCTCCCACTATGGTGGGAATCAGTGTTTGACTGCAAGATCCAAAGGTCAGACCAGATCCCTCAAAAGGGGAAACTTCAATGTACAGGAAAAGAGAATTTACAGAAAATACCATCTTTAATTTTCGAAAGAAACATGACAGGTGAAAGTTATAATATCTACAATGCCATTTATGCTGTGGCCCATGCATTACATGCAATGTATGGATCCAGAGTGAGACCAGCCATGATGAGGCTTGGAAAGAAGATATCAAATGTCCAGTCATGGCAGGTAATTTCTGTCGCTTCTTATGCAGTTCACAGATCCTTAGAGAGGAAGCTTCCCTCACCTATCTCTTGAATTATTGATTAAATATTTATATGGCATCATATCACTGCAACTCAAAGAGATTAAAACAGCAATTATTTTTTTTAAAAATCACAATAATACATAATAAGTATAATGTTTTGTTGACTTTTCAATATCAAAGGCTAATTGTTGGACCTCTCTGGACACTGAAGGGACAAACAGAGTGTGTCTGTTTGTTTGCATAAGGCCCTCAATTGATCAGACCTTGTTACTACATTTTTTTCTCTTTGACTATCAGCTAGAGAAAGTCAGTAGAATGGTACACTGTTGTGATAGAAATTATTCAATCATTCCTAAAACGGATTTGCAACTTACTGAGCCATGCCGGTGCAGTGGTTAGAATGCAGTATTGCATGCTAACTCTGCAAACTGCTAGTAGTTCGCTCCTGACCAACTCAAGGTTGACTCAGCCTTCCATCCTTCCGAGGTCAGTAAAATGTGGACCCAGATTGTTAGGGTCAATATGTTGACTTTGTAAACCACTTAGAGAGGGCTGTAAAGCAGTGTGAAGTGGTATATAAGTCTAAGTGCTATTGCTATAGGATCTTACAAGGCCTTGGGCCAAAGTAAACATATAGTCAAATATCATGGGAACAAAACTATACAATAAATTTTGGAGTGCATCTTTAAAATATTTGTACGTAGGTATGATCATGATGAACCTGGAATTGAATAAGCCAGGATACTGGATAATGATAAGAAAGGAGACAAATATTTGGCGTTACTCCTGATTACTCAGATCTTCACCAAGGGAACTCCTCAAGGCTCTCAGAGATCATAATCTAAGATTATGGCCATCATAGAATGACAGAAGCCATGATATTCCATGGGTGGTTTTCAGCAAGTATTCCAATTTCTTAAGGTCTCTTTCCTTTCAGCTTCTTCACTATTTGAAGAATGTCCAGTTCAACAACAGTGCTGGAGATGAAGTCTCATTCTCAGAAAATGGACTGGGATCTGCTCGTTATGATCTTCTCAACTGGTTTTGGTTCCCCAATCAATCTTTTGTCCCTGTCAAAGTTGGGCAAATAGATCCTGGGGCTCCTCCTGGCCAGGATTTCTCCATTAATTCTGATGCAATCATATGGCCTACGAAGGTGAGCTGGAATCTTTTCAGGGAAAGATTCATGTTCTCCTGGGGATGCAAATCATTCAGAGTCAGAAAGTAGTGCAGCCATTTGGTGAAGAAACAGTTTTCGTAAGACCCCCATGTAAACAGGTTTACATGTGACACATTTCAGAACTAATTTGTCATGCCTGCAAAATATTGGGATTGAGAAATTTTTCTTAAAGTACAGGAGGCAATTAGAACTTGAAAATGTTATTTCCATTGACCATTCTCATTCAGTTGGATCCTCATCATCCTTTATTTTGGAAAAGCTGTTACTCAATGTCACAAACCTTCCTTTGCATCAAGGTGCCAATTCCAATCTCCACCATCAATTGGTGGGTTTGGGAGTGCCATCGTCCCCTGAATCCCCCATGGTTTCTGGTAGACCATGGTCATGCCTTCCTTTTGAAGGCATTCTGAAGATGGAAACAGGAATGTGGAAAAGAATAAATGAACCATGTTCCTTGCTAAATCCACCTCAAGCATTTGTCATTTCTCTTTAAGAAGGTGCCCTTTGCCAGGTGTGGCATGAAAAGATGTCATGCAGGAGAGAGGAGAAGAGTTCAAGAGGGCAGAGAAGTTTGCTGCTACCAATGTGACCCTTGTCCAGAAGGGACCATTTCTAATCAGACAGGTAGAGCACAATTTCAATGTAAATCTTCCAGCATCGAGAAGACATAGATCAAAATATTGATTTTTTTGTCATTTCTTGTATGATTGGCATTCCTATTGATAGTTTTCAGCAGGATCCTTCAGTGTTTGTATCTAAGCTATCCTGCTCCACAGGACTCCTTTCCCATTGTTCATATATCTAATAGAAGATCTTTTCAGAGCATAATTTATGGGTCCACTAGTAGCCTTTTCACTCCCACTCCAGCAGCAGCTGTTCTCCTGAAGTACTTGGATTCATGGTTCAAGCTTTAATTTCTATTACTTATTGTTTGTTTCTTCTCTCAGCATTATTCATCTCCCATGAAACTGATAGAGCTGTTAGAAAAAGAGGAGATCCATCTGTTTGTGCCTGCTAACTTTTTCCTGCAAAGAAATTCTGAATGATATGAAGTACAGAATAACAGAGTTGGAAAGGACCTTGCAGGTCTTCTAGTCCAACCCACTGCTCAGGCAAGAAACCCTATACCATTTCAGAGAAGTAACTATGCAATCTCTTCTTGAAAACCTCCAGTGATGGAGCAGCCACAACTTCTGGAGGGAGGTTCTTCCACTGATTAATTGTTCTCACTGTCACAAAATTCTCCTTAGTTTTAGGTTGATTCTCTCTTGAATAGTTTCCATCCATTGCTTCTTGTCTGCCTTCAGGTACAATGCAGAAAAATTGATCCAAAGACCTCTTAGTGTTAACGTGCTCTGGAGCTTTCTTTCCTTTCTCTCTTCTGTAATCAATCTCCCTTTAAATCACTTTTGATCAGGAAAAGAGTCTTTCCCTCTTACAACACTTAGTGTACAATTGTATGGCCTTCTCTCTTTTGTTTTGTTACTGTCAGAATCCAATTCCTTGAAGGCAATAAAATCCTTTTCCAGGTGTGGACAGACCACAAAAATTTGGAAGCCTTGAAAACACCCAGGAAGCTCAACCCCAAGCAAGCCCGCTGGTCCCAGCATTTTCACCGATTCCATTTTATGCTCAAGCATTTGCCGGGGGGAAAGAACTTTCTGGCAGATGCATTATCTCGCATGCCCCAATATAACAGCATGCGAGCCACTGACTCTAAACCGATGATGGGAGAATCACAACTGGCAGTGCCAGTGACTACCAGAGCCCAAGCTAAATTAAAACCGCAGCTGGATAGCCAGACCGGAATTGAATTCCGGAAAAGTTTGGAAACAGATGAATGGTTCCAGAAAAATAAACACGTGTGTACAATGAAAGACGGACTGCCTTGGGTGGGGGAGAAGTTATATATACCGACCACCCAAAAGATCACATTCATGCAGCTTTGCCACGACACAAAATCAGCAGGGCATTTTGGATTTGTAAAAACATTGCACTTGATTAAACGGCAATTTTGGTGGCCATCCATGAAAAAAAACATAGAAAGTTACGTGGCCAGCTGCCCAAAGTGTGCAGCTACAAAAAGGTTGCAAGGGAAACCGCCAGGACTGTTACAAACAGTGGCAAATCCCTCAGCCCCCTGGAGGGAAATAGCCATGGATTTTATAGTGGAATTACCAGAAAGCAATGGGAATACTGTCATCTGGACAGTCACCGACTTATTTTCCAAACAGGTGCACTTTATTCCTTGCCAAAAGATCCCCACCGCAAAAGCTTTAGCGAAACTTTTCGTGCAGCATATTTACAGATTGCATGGGGCACCCCAACGCATCATATCTGACAGGGGAGTGCAATTTACATCTGCATTTTGGAAGGAATTTTTATCCCTTTTAGGGACCACTCAGGGACTGACATCTAGTCATCACCCTCAGGGGAACGGTCAAGCAGAGAAATCTAACTCACTACTTGAGCAATATTTAAGATGTTTTCTTAATTTCCAGCAGTCAGATTGGACGGACCTACTCCCTTTCGCAGAAGTTGCCTACAATAATGCAGTCCACTCCAGCACAGGTTACACTCCTTTTCAAATAGCTACCGGTCAAAGTTTCAACCCCATGCCAGAACTAACCCCAAACGAACCGGCAATTCCATCACTGAAAGAATGGATGTAACAATTGCAAAACACCTGGCCAATAGTTAGAAAAGCCCTAGAGGAAGCTAGGCAAGCATACAAAGCACAAGCAGATAAGAAAAGGGTGGAGCCCACACCATTCATTATAGGAGAAATGGTGTACAAAATACTTAAAATCCCTACAACCCTGTGAAAAACTTGGACCAAAATATATAGGGCCTTTTCCAATTAAAAGAATCATAAACCCAGTAACAGTAGAATTGGAATTACCCAAGAATCTTAGGCAAATACACCCAATTTTCCACTGCAGTTTGCTGAAAAGAGAACAACAGTCACCCTTACGGCCAAAAATCCCCCCCCACCAACCCCAATCACGGTAGAAGGAGAACAGCACTTCGAAATAAAGGAAATCCTGGATTCTAGAAAATATCATAGGTCAACTCAATACCTAGTAGCATGGAAACACCTCCCCGCCTCTCAAAATGAGTGGGTCCATAAATGTCACATCAGAGCCCCGAAGCTTTTAAAGAAGTTGGAATACTGCTATCATGTCACCCCTAGTCCTTCTTTTCATTAAACTAGACATACCCAATTCCAGCAAACGTTCTTGATATGCTTTAGCCTCCAGTCCCCTAATCATCTTTGTTGCCCTTCTCTGCACTCTTTCTAGAGTCTATATGCGGCCCAAGCCAATTCCTCTTAAGCTAATGCAGCCCAGGGAAGGCAAAAAGTTGGACATGTATAGACTGAGTGGGTGCGCAAGCAAGCATGCATCCCCTCATAGATGGTATTTATACAGCTTATGGATGACGTCAGTAGCTTGTGATTGGTCGGATCCATTCATCTCAGTTTTGGTGGGCTTTCTCCATCTCTGGGCAGATTTTTCTCACTCCCTCAGGGGGTAACAAGGAATGTCCAGCAGCCCTCAATGTGGCCCATCACACCCACACCTACGTTCACACTCACACCCACATCCAGCTCTCCCTTTCTAACTCAGCCCAGCCCATTCCCTGTTCTTCAGAACAGAATCCAAGCCTCCCTCCGGGTGCCTGATAGTCCATCTGGGCTTCCCTCCAATTGGGACCCCCAGTCAAATTCTGCTGGGGGCTCCAAGCAGGTGTAGGCGGTGTGGTGCCAGCCTGGGACACCAAAGTCTTGGACTCGGGTTTCTTTCTCTGACCCGACTTGTCTGGGCAGTGGCTCTCCCAGTTCCTTCTGCTCCTTTCAGGGGGGACCTGGAAAGCCTGAGGAGGGCAGCCGTCTTTTGTGGGTGAGGCAGAAACCCCAAAGATGTCATGGGGGGACCTCTCCCTCCCTTTATCCCTGTCCTTTGAGGGGGGTATTCTGGGACCTCCCCCCCAATGCAATACAAAGCATCTCTGGGGCAGGAAACTGGTGCAGTTGGGGCCATGCAAGTGATGATGTCCACTCATAGCCAGATCGCCTTCCTTTTCCTCATCTTTACCATCACCTGGCATTCCTCAGTTTCACCTTTGTATACATGAGGAAGTGAAAAGGATGATTTGGGGGATTAGAGGAGCATTCATCAGAGGTTTTAGTGTGATCAATCAATAAAGTCGCAGCTCCTCTTTATGCTGCTCAGTAAACAGCTGTACCAATAGAATATCCGTAGCTCAGGGTCGAACTGTAGGTTTCTTGGTGCTCTCTGAACTTGGTTGTTTTCTTCCAGACATTTCATTTCCAAACTAGCTAACATCATTAATGCTTAGCCATTGAAGGTCTTGCAATTTGGAAAGAGAATAATCAACCACAATCTTTTTTGAAAGAGAGGACCTTCTGACTCATTTTTCACCAAGTCTCAAGGTGGATGACACAGTCATAACATCAACTTTCTCCAACAGCAGAAATGAAGGAAATGGCAGCTTAGAAAATTTTATTGGCAGATAAAGAGATTTTGATGCAAGCCCCAGAAATCCTGACACTCATCTGACAGATTGGGAGCCACTAAGAAGTTGGAAAATCAACTGGAAAATTCCAGGATGGAATGGACAAGGGATAGAGACTTGGATGGAGCCAAATTCCTGTTAAATTGAATTCAGTCCAGAACTATACTTGATTTATCTACTTCTTTGCTCAAGCAGAGATGCTGCTTCACTTGTGATCTGGTTACATTCCCAGGTGCAGCCAAAAGCCAAATCACACAATTCTCCCATTATATTTACAATGTCGTTTCATAAATCAGTACAATCCATTAAAGATAGACCTTGGTTAGAGGCTACCTCACTTACTGAAAGTTCAAAATTACAGTAGCACTGAAGATGTAAATTATAACTGTTGCTTGCATTTAGACCGTCACAAACCTTGTGGTCACATGATCACCATTTGTACACATCACAGCTGGCTTTCAACAAACAGAGTCAATGGAGAAGCTGGCAGTACAATCACAAATCGCAGTCATCTGATGCTTGCTTAATGACTGTCGCTTAGTAAGAGATTTGCCAGTCCCAGTGGTGGTTGTTAAGTGAAGATTAGCTGTATATGACTGTAAGGAGACCCATCTTAATGGCCTTCCTAAATCCCATCAGGGTTGGCAGGATTCCCTAATGAAGTAGGCTAAATTAGTTTTGGAGTCATTGTGCTAAACCATAATGTGGTTTCTTCAAGAATTGCAGATTATGGCTTCCGGTTTTGGTCACAGTGCAGGCGGTTGCACAAAGAGTTTGCTCTCTTTCCAGCTGGTTTCCCCCCGCCGGTAGACCCTGGACAGGGTCGAAAGTTGCCCTGAAGGGGCGACCACCGTTGAGGAGGACTCTCGTTGATGGCGGAGGGAGCGGCAGCTCCCTCTGTGGTCTGAGACAGCTCCTTTGGGATGACGGAGAAAAGATCGGCCATTAACATGGCCGATCATCTAGCTGCTTCAGCTGAAAGTCACAGCAACATCTAAGAGAAAAGAACCACCATGGGTGATCCGGGTGAGACCTTTCCTTCCCTCTTGATACCCTATTTACCTTCCTGAGAAAAGCTTCTAGAATTATTTCCCTATTTTCAGAAAGCAGCGTTCGGATACTTGGGAAAATGAGCATTGAGAAAAATAATTAATTTTTACTGACTATTGGAGCTGTTGGATTTCGGGGATTCTGAAAAACTCCTTATTGTGAAGGTGGATTTTCTTTCTCTTTGCCTGCTTGTCTTTAGTCTAAGTGGAAGACTTTAGGGAGGGGGGTGGAGTGTTTGTCTTCCTCCCCCCCTTCTGAACATTACTGTTTCTTTTAAAACAAATTTTCGGCTGTCTGGGCGGTGTTTTGTGGATTGAAATGGCAAGAAACTATCCATTTTAAGCTGCTCACTTTCACTTTGCCTTGTCGGATGTGTATTCAGCTTAAACTTGGCGTGACGCCCAGACATTCCTATCTGTATTGAAACCAGCTGAAAGGCTTCATTTTTTTTGCTTTCCTTTGCTTTCTTCTAGTAGTTTACTTTGACTTTATAATACAAAATATATTTCCTAGAAAAATTGACTTTTCTTTTTTTGGATTACAAGATAATAATTGACCTTTAAGGCATCTTTTTCTATTACTATTTTGGACTATAAATTGGATACTCATAATACTGATTTTGATTTTTTCTGCCTTTATCCTTTTGTTTGGCTTGACTTTTTTATTTTTTCTTACTCCTGTGTGGATATTACATTTTATAATTTTGCTATAGAATCTCTATTTGGCCTGATTTTTTTTGTTTTTTTCTATTTCTGTTTGGATCCTATACCTTATACTATTTCTACTACAGAATTTTTATTGTTGTATTTACCTTCTAAGCTGAACTTTCACTAAAAAAATTAAGACTACTTTATTATTGAAATGGAATCTTACCCACAGCTCGACTATGGACTTTTACTAGAAAATTTTTTGGAACTGAAAGAACAATTTAGAATGGACATGGAAGATGATGTTCCAGAGTTGAAAATTGACTCTCAAACTTTGACTGACCAATTTATAGATCAAGGAACAACAGAGGAAGACTACTTTATTATTGAAATGGAATCTTACCCACAGCTTGACTATAGACTTTTACTAGAAAAAAATTTGGAACTGAAAGAACAATTTAGAATGAACATGGAAGATGATGTTCCAGAATTAAAAATTGACTCTCAAATTTTGACTGACCAATTTATAGATCAAGGAATAATAGAGGAAGAACAGATCAACCCTAAAAAGGCCGATATGCAATGACCACAATTCAATGAGATGGAGGAAATATATCTACAATCTATTGAAGAGGAACCAATCAACACAGAGGAAGAGATTATATCGCAGATGCAAAGTATGGAGAATCTTGATGACCAAAGGTGGATTCCAACCAAAACACCTATAATCCTAAAAGCAACAGGAACGGACTTTGACTACATAGTGCAGACAACACTGGAAAAAAGAGAAGAGGACTACAATCAGACTCAATTGTGGAGAAATATGTATAGCCAAACATTAGAGGCTTTTTTGTGGAAACCTGCTTGGCATAAAAAGAAAGCTAGAATTAGGTTTAAAAATGAGAGTTAAAATCTTATCTGACGGGTTAAACAGGCTTTTAGAGATTTTGACTGAACTAATACTAATGAGATGTTAAAGGCTTAGGATTTTGGTCTGAGATAATACTATCGAGATGAAAATTATTGATTTGTTTATGGTCTGGAATGGTAATATGGAAAATTGGAAATTTTAAAATCAAAAATGAGTTGGATTGATATTGGTGAAATATTACTGCTATTTTTTCTTACAATGATTGAATGCTAATTAGAAATGCATTAATTTGATTATGTTAAAGCAACTGAGGAACCTTTAGAGATATGGATTGATTTATAAAATATATATTTGATAGAGTACAGGAAATAGAATATATTTGAGAAGTATTAAAATATAATAGTTATATAATATGTATATTTTAGAAATAATTATTGCTTTATGGGAAATTGGGAGACCCGAAATGTAACATGTATTCATTTTAGGCTAAAGTGGAAAATGTTAATTTTAAAATAGTTAAACTTAAAAACAGGGTTTTGATTGATATAAGTGAATTACTATCGATATTCTTTTTACAATGATTGAATTTTATTTAGAAATATATTAATACTAGGTTATAGCTTGAGGGAAATAGAGAAGAACTTTTAAGGAATTATTGAATTATTTATGTTTGATTATATTGTTTTCTTTGGATGATTGACCACCCTATCTCCACGTGGATTCTTAAAGCACTCTGATGTAAAACCAAAAAATACCAATAAAACTTGTTTAAAAAAAAAAGAATTGCAGATTATGTGAACAGAGCCATTTTAGTTAATCTGACATAAGCATTTAGTAGGCTATAGAAACTGCGGATAGTAATACAGATCCTCTGACTCTCTTTTGTTTCTCTAGATTCTCACTAGCTATATTTTTGAGCCCTGGACCAATGATTCTGGCTTAAAGAGATGTTTGAACTGCGGGGCCTTTCTAAGAGTAAAGACACTGTTTTGTCCTCAAGACTAAAAATATTGTGTACCATTCGTCACTTCAATTTTTCTCTTGTGCAGTGCATGCCTTACAATCTGGCTGTTCTGTGGGGCTTGGATGTGGACACTTGGGTGATGCTGGAAGGCCTCATTCTGAAGCAAAGCAAAGGTAATTCAGCACCAATCCCCTCAACTGGACATACCAAATACCTGAGTTGGGTATGCATGACACATTTAATTGGCTATGGAACACCCACATTTGGGGGAATGAATGGTAAATTTGCCACACAGGTTGAGTTGACCTAAGCTCCCCCAAAGCTAACTAAGATTAAAGCAAGTTATTTGAATGGAGCTGCTTGCTCTTTAACTGACCCAGTTATGGGCATCCTGGGAAAATAGGAAATTTGTTTGCACCTTTGAAAAGTTCCATTCTCAATCTATCCACTCTGCAATTTGTAGATTAAAGCCAAAAGTTGGTTCAGGGCTCAGTAGGGAGTGGGGTATCTGGAGGTTAAAATCCACACATCTTAAACTTGCCAAGTTTGAGAAAAACATCTGGGGCACCAACTTAAAAAAGTGCTTTCTATGATCTACAAATCCAATTCCGAAGGCAGAAAAGTAAACATGTTGCACTGATTGATCACAATGCTTTATTAAAAATGTTGCTTAATAATTATACTCAAGTCTGATTGATTGATTGATTGATTGATTGATTGATTGATTGATTGATTGATTGATTGACTGATTGGAGCTTGTTAACCACTTGAGTCAACAAGTTTCTAAGTGTATTGGCAGACTGAGAGAGAGAGAAGAGGGGGTTTGTGCTGCTACTGGTCTCTTCCCCCCCACCCAAATGCTTAGTACTTGATGTAGGAAAGAGTCACATCTCCATGGATCTCTAGGGTGCAGATGTCTTCAATAGGGACATAACGATGGGTGTAGTTGAAGAAGGGTTGGCCATTGGCGTAAACCTTGAACTTGTGGTTGTCACAGTGGATTGAGAGCTGGGAAGAGAGGAAGGATGTTAGTGTGGCAAATCAGCACATCTGGATCACCTTCGATCCTCTGGTAAGGGGGTCTGCAGTCCACACCATCCACAACTTGCATTAAAATCAAAAAGTACCAACAATACATAAGAAATGGGGCTTCATTGGGGGGGGGGGACTCACAACTACCACATTGTTTTCTCCTCCTCCCACAAAGCCCCAAGGTCAATGCAAGGACAATTTTCCAGGAGAGAGAGATAAAAACAGGATTCTGAATGACCCAAAGGTGCTTTCAGATCCAGCTGCTTTTTGAAATGCACCTTTAGGACAACCATGACCTGGATCAGGGGTTGGCAACCTTAAACACTCAAAGAGCCACTTGGACCCATTTCTCACAGAAAAGAAAACACTGGGAGCCACAAAACCCTTTTGACATCTAAAATGAAGATAACATTGCATATATCCTTTTTTTTTTACCTTTATGGTATGTATAAAAAACTATAGTATGTTGCATTTATGAAATCAATGAACTGCTACAAAGAAAACATTTTTTTTATGCCGGAGAAAGGGAAAAAAAAACCTTTCTCCTTCATCCCAACAGGTGAAGACAATTTTAGTAGCTTATCTACCATCTTTAAATACAGCATAATTATCCCCATACCTCATCTCTTAATTAAAAAAAGTAAAAATATTTCATTAAACATTCTTTACTAAAAGTCCAGTAAGGACAACATATATTCATATTCACACACACTCTCTCTCTCTCTCTCTCTCTCCCTCCATACACACGGGGGGAAGGAGCAGGCAACGGAGCAGCCCGGCGTCCCATTCCCGGCGAAACGTGGTCGGCACCTGCTCCCCTTCTCACGCATTGGCGCTGAACAGCTGACGGTCGGGACGGAGCCGGCTCAGTCTGCCGTGCCTCACGCCGTCATCACCTGTCAGCTGGTGGTCGGGAGGGAGTTGTTCCCATTCCAGTCATCTTGGAAGGCCGCCGTGCAGCCGGCGGTCGTGCGTTGTACCGGCGGGCAGCTGGGGGTGTTACGAGCAGCCGCCGGCACTGCTGCCAGTCAGCTGGGGGTGCAGGGGCTCCCGCCAGGGCGGCATTTACCATGAACCGCCCTAACAAGGTCGGGCGCCGCCGAGCAGCTGGTGGGGGAGCAGCGGAGATGCCTTTCCAGCGCAAACACAAGAGTGACGCCGGCAAGGCAAGCGCCTTTAAGGAGAACCGCCGGATGCTGGACTGTTCTGGGGGGAAGGGTGGAGTTGGTGATGAAGGGTATATAGCGCGCCGGGAGCAATCCACTCCCAGCGCTGACTTTGTTTTGCTGGATCATTAAACACAACTGTTTCAACGTTCCTGTGTGCTGGTCTCCTATCATTCAGCCGGCCGGACTGGAGGCGTTTAGGGACTGGTAAGGACATTGACAGGAAAGTCAGCGCTCCCTTCCCTTGTATTACCCTTCTGTTATGTATTATGCAGGAGGCAACACCGGTGGCTGAGGACAGTGTGGTAGGAGTAGCTACCGAAACGGCGCCTGAGGTTGTTGGGGGGGGAAGTCCAGCCAGAGGTGCGGCCTAAGGTGCAGGAGGCATGGCCAGCGACTCCGGTGAGTGAGGCCCAGGATGCAGGGGCCCCAGCAGCCTCGGGGGAGTGGTGGCACAGCGCAGCACTCGCCAACCTGGACATAGGCAATGCGTGCACCCCAGGGGCTGCTGGACCCCTCTTGGGATGGAAAGAGAGAGAGAGGCGTGTCCTGGACGAGGATGCTGGAGACTGGAGTTATGCAACAGCACCCGGAAAAGCCACCATGGGCATCCACCGGGACAGGTACGGGGAGCCAGGGCTCCAAGACCCTCTGTCATGGCCACGATGGGAGGTTGGACGTGACTTGGCACCATGGTCTTGTGCGGAGTCACAACCCACCGGAACATGGCCGCCGCAGTTCTGGTTGACCGGTCCTAGGTTCCGGGCGGATGCCCAGGTCAGAGGACCTAGTCCAGGGGGAACAGTAGACCAGGCACGGCCACCGTGGGATGGCAGGACAACAGCAGTGGCTGGCAGAGACCCCGCCAGAATACCAGCTGGACCCCTGGGCCCCTCAACCCAACAGCCGATGGGTACTGGGACCCAGCACCCCGCACCCGGGGCGGGTCCCCCACAGGCCCTGGGGCCAACAGGGACTGCATGGTCCTCAGGGCTGCCTTGGGGTCCCCCACCGTTACCAGTCACCTTCGATGGCAACCCAGACCATTTGGCAATGTATCTATGCCAAGCTGTAATCCATGGACCAGTACGCCGGATACTACCTGTCACATTGGGCAATGGTGGTGGCTCTGATGGCAGGACTGCAGGGTGAGGCAGTGGACTGGGTAGCTGATTTGTACACTGATAACGCCAGGGAGCTGGCTGATGCTACTCTGTTCCTGGAGTCCCTGAGGTGCCACTTTGAGGATGTTTCACGTGCGCAGTGGGCAGAGACGGATATTCTGTCGATGAAACAACGAGGCCGGCCTGCGGTGGACTATGTTCGGGACTTCAGGCGGGTGGCCTGTAAGTTACGTTCCTGGCCAGAGCACCTGCTGATCCACCAGTTTAGGGCAGGCCTGGACCGGGACATACGTCAGGCATGTGTGGTCCGAGGGGTGCCAAACAGACTCCAAGAGTGGTTCCGGGTGGTAGTGGCCCTGGACGCGGGGCTGCAAGAGTTCCAGAAGAAAGGGGAGGACCCGACGACAGCACGTAGGAATACAGAGGCACCACAAAGTATTGGGCGCAGGCTACAGGGACCGGGTATGGGGGCCCACAAGGCAGAGGGAGTTAAGACCCCACAAAGGATGCAGGAGAAGGGGGAGGCAACGCCGGGTGCCAGATATCAATTGGTGTCTTACGATAGTGAGGATGACGCTATGGAGGACCCAATGGTGAGTGAAGCAGTGGCCCCGTTTGCAATCCCCATCGTACTGACAAGTCCACAGACAGGACAAAGAGGGGACTACAAGGCCCTAATCGATACGGGGTGTACCAGGTGTTTGATCAGTAAGACAGTGGTGGCGAGCGCAGAGATCAGAGTAGAACGGCTAGCCATGCCCATCAGATTTGAACAGGTGGATGGGTCTCTCCTTGGGGGGGTTCCCGCCACCCACATAATGGAGCCAGTGCAGCTAGAGATGGGGGGGGCACTGGGAGGTCCTCTGGTTTATCGTGGTCCCTTCCATGACCGAGGCTGTGACCTTGGGCCTAGCCTGGTTGGACAAATGGGGCCCTACCATTTGGTGGGAAGGAGGGTTTCAGAGGATGAGGATAGGGGTGGGCCCCAAGCCACCAAGCAGGGAGGGGAAGGGAAAAGAAGAACTGGGGCTAGGTGTAGCAGAAGCAGGGCAGAAGGGCACGGAGGGCACGGAGGGGAAGCTGCCGTATCTGGACATTTACGCTGACCTCGCCGAGGTTTTCAGTGAGCAAGAGTGTGACACCTTGCCTCCCCACCGTCCTACTGATTGCGCCATCGACATCATCCCCGGGGCCAAGCTGCCAAAGCCCTGAATGTATGCGATGGCACCACGGAAGATGGAGGAGCTCCGGGACTATATTGACTGGAACCTGTTGAGGGGCTTCATCCAACCAGCCCGGTCACGTATAGTTGCCCCTGTCCTGTTCAAAGAAAAGAAGGATGGCTCGTTGAGACTGTGCGTCGACTTCCGTGGCATCAATGTGGTATGCATGGAGAATCTATACCCCCTGCCACTCATGAAGGACCTGCTGGCCCACCTGGCGGAGGGGAGGGTGTTCACTAGACTGGATTTACATGAGGCTTATTACAGGGTCCGCATTAAGAAAGGGGACGAGTGGAAAACAACATTCAACTGCCTGTTGGATAGCTACATGTTTCGAGTGATGCCGTTCGGGTTGCAGAGGGCACCAGCGTTGTTCATGCAGCTCATTAACGAGGTGCTGCATGAACACCTGTACCAGGGGTGCTGGTCTACCTGGACAATATTTTAATATACACCACCACGATGGAGGAACATGTCCAGCTGGTGAGGCAGGTGCTGACGAAACTCCTGGCAGCATGCCTATACGTGAAACTTTCAAAGTGTGATTTCCACCAGACCCGCTTGGATTACCTGAGGTACATGATCTCAGGGGCGGGGGTGGAGTTGGACCCAAACAAGGTGCAGGCCATGCTGGAATGGCAAGCGCCACGGACTCGGCGGCAACTGCAGAGCTTCCTGGGCTTCACCAATTTCTACAGGCAATTCGTCCCCTCGTTCGCGGCGGTGGCCCTACCCTTGATGGACTTACTTCATACACGACATACCAAAATGAAGCCACGGTCCAGTCAGCCACTCGTATGGACCATGGCATGCCAGAAGGCCTTTGAAGATCCAAAGGTCTTGTTTGCCAAGGAGCCGGTCCTTTTGCACCCGAACCCCGATACGCCGTTTGTGGTGCAGGCCGATGCCAGTGACGTTGCGGTGGGGGTGGTGCTACTGCAAAAGAATGGACAGGGGGTGTTGCAACCATGCGCCTATACCTCACGAAAACTAACAGAGACCGAGAGGGCATGGGCCATCTGGGAGAAAGAGGGCTTTGCTGTGTGGTGGGTGCTGGCCACGTGGCGACATTTCTTAGAGGGGGCAAAGGAACAGTTTGAGGTCTGGACAGACCATAAAAACCTTGAGGCGTTGCAGGCGCCAAGGCGCCTCTCCCCTAAGCATGTTTGGTGGGCGCAATATTTTTGCCGGTTCCGTTTCCGGCTACGGTATGTACCAGGGGGGAGAAACTTCCTTGCAGACACACTGTCATGCTTGCCCCAGTATAAGAGCAAGCGGAAGGAGGTCGTACAGGCGGTCATGCCCCCTACCGGCAATTAGCCGTGCGGGTGGCCCCACATAGCCTGCCAGTTGATCTGGTACAGGAACTGCACCAGGCAACCAAAACAGATACCTGGCTACAAGAACACCCGGGGCTACTGACGCACTGAGTCAGGCTAGCATGGAAAGGCGATAAGCTATACATCCTGCAGACCCTACGGGACGGGGTCTTATGAAGGTGCCATGATGCAAAGCAACCAGGGTACTTCAGATTCTTGAAGACCCTGCACCTGGTAAGGAAGCAATTTTGGTGGCCACACATGAAAGCGGAGGTGGAGGCCTACGTTCAGGGTTGCCGTGTGTGTGCCACCACAAAACACCAAATGGGAAAGCCGGCAGGGTTGTTACAGTCAGTCGCCGATCCAACCCGGCCGTGGGAAGACATCGGGATGGATTTCATCGTGGAGCTGCCAGAGAGTCGGGGTCATACCGTGATCTGGACTGTTATTGACCTCTTTTCCAAACAAGCTCATTTCCTCCCATGCAAAGGCCTGCCGTCCGCTCGCAAACTAGCCAGCCTGTTCATGCAACATGTATACCGTCTGCATGGAGTACCCTGGCAGATCATTTCCGACCACGGGGTACAGTTCACAGCCCGATTTTGGCGTACGTTTGTCCGGTCCATTGGGTCATCACAGGGTCTTAGTTCGGCATACCACCCCAGCACCAATGGCGTGGCGGAACGGGCAAATGCAATGGTCGAACACTATCTCAGGAGTTACATCTCATACCAGCAAAATGATTGGGTTGATCTCTTGCCCTTCGTGGAGGTGGCATATAACAATGCAGTGCACAGCAGCACCAGATTCACCCCTTTTCGGGTGGTGAATGGGCAGGACTTCATTCCCATCCCTGAGAACTCCCCCCCTGCCAACCCCAGGAGTGGATAACACACACAGGGGTGTGTGGGGCAATGTAAAGAAAGCCTTAGTAAAAGCGGAAGCCAGTGCCAAGGCACAAGCCGACAAACACCGGAAGCCCCAGGTTCCCTTTCAGGTGGGGGAACAGGTGTTCCTGTCCACTAAGTACCTGAAGTTAAGGGTGCCTTGCAGGAAACTGGGGCCTAAATTCCTGGGTCCGTTTAAAATCACCTGGATCATCAACCCGGTGACTATTCAACTGCACCTACCCCACATGCTAGGACGAATCCACCTGGTGTTCCACTGTAGTCTATTGAAACTGGTGGAGGGGGCTCCCTGTAGCTCTGGGGAAGGGGCACCCGGACTGGTTAAGTATGAAGTACAGGAGATTCTGGACTCCCGGATTAACAGGGGAAAAATACAATACCTAGTGGGGTGGACGGATGTACATGCTCCCTGGGCAGTACGCAGGTTCCACCGTCAGTGTCCCGGGAAACTGGGTGGGGGCATGGGTGGGGGCACGGGTAACCACACTGAATAAGTGTTTACATGTGTCTCCTTGCCTTCCAGGTGGACCCCTGGTAGAGGGAGCCACCTGTCGAGCTCCTATGGACTCGACATACACACAGGGGGGAAGGAGCAGGTAACGGAGCAGGACAACATATATTCATATTCACACTCTCTCTCTCTCTCTCTCTCTCTCTCTCCATACACACGGGGGGAAGAAGCAGGCAACGGAGCAGCCCGGCGTCCCATTCCCGGCGAAACGTGGTCGGCACCTGCTCCCCTTCTCACGCATTGGCGCTGAACAGCTGACGGTCGGGACGGAGCCGGCTCAGTCTGCCATGCCTCATGCCGTCATCACCTGTCAGCTGGTGGTCGGGAGGGAGTCGTTCCCATTCCAGTCGTCTTGAAAGGCCGCCATGCAGCCGGTGGTCGTGCGTTGTACCGGCGGGCGGCTGGGGGCATTACAAGCAGCCGCTGGCACTGCCGCCAGTCAGCTGGGGGTGCATGGGCTCCCGCCAGGGCGGCATTTGCCACGAACCACCCTAACGAGGCCGGGCGCCGCCGAGCAGCTGGTGGGGGAGCAGCGGAGATGCCTTTCCAGCGCAGACGCAAGAGTGATGCCGGCGAGGCAAGCGCCTTTAAGGAGAACCGCCGGATGCTGAACTGTTCTGGGGGGAAGGGTGGAGTTGGTGATGAAGGGTATATAGTGCGCCGGGAGCAATCCACTCCCAGCGCTGACTTTGTTTTGCTGGATCATTAAATGCAACTGTTTCAACGTTCCTGTGTGCTGGTCTCCTATCATTCAGCCGGATGGACTGGAGGCGTTTAGGGACTGGTAAGGACATTGACACTCTCTTTCCTCTCTCCCCCCTCTCTCTCCCTCTCTCTGATTTTCTGTTCACCTGGCCAGCTGGCCTCACACTGTTCTCTGACACACATTCTTATTGGGCTGGCTCTCTCCTGCCCTTGGTCTGCCAGTCCTCTTCCCCCACTAAGTAAGTAAAAGTGTGTGTTTATGTGTGTGTGTGTGTGAGAGAGAGAGAGAAAGAGAGAGAGAGAGAGAGAGAGAGAGAGAGAGAGAGAGAGAGAGAAAGAGAGAGAGAGAAAGAGAGAGAGAGTTGCTGCTTGCTGCTTTCTGCTGCTTCCTGCTTCCTGCGGAGACGCAGCAAGGGCAGGGAGCCTGCCCAATAAGCTTGTCAGCTTGTTGGAGAACAGTGTGAGGCCAGCTGGCCAGGTGAGCAGAAGATCGGAGAGAGAGAAAGAGAGAGAGAGAGAGAGAGAGAGAGAGAAGGGAAGTGCAAATGCCTCTCTCTGTCTCTGTCTCTGCAAATGATGGAGGACTGGGAGCCGCAGTAGAAGGCTGACAAAGCCACATGCAGCTCCAGAGCCATGGGTTGCCGACCCGTGACCTGGATGATTGAGAATCTCCATAGATTCTGAATGACCTTCTAGAGAGGCCATTTCACTCTTCTCCACTAGAGGGGGTATTCATTCCACTAGCATTCCAGAAGCTCAGATTTTAATCCCTAGATCCTATGCTAGTTGGGAATTATGGGAGATGGAGTTTAACACCTCTGGAAGGCACCAGCTGGATCTTCTCTACTCTCCCCATTGCCTCCCTACTTTCTCACTAGCCAACCAGCCAAGCTCTTTGCTGGAATCCAGGGGTATCTACACGAGCCAAGTAAAACAGGGACCAGATATTTGTATAGCTATAGCTGACAGATTAACTTTTTTGACTGCCTCCCTGCAGATGTCCCTCTTTGCTGTAATCAAAGCCAACTCACCTCAAAGAACTGCCCAGGTTGGAAAGGGTTAAAGGGCAAATACCTTTCCTCGGGTCCCCACCTGCCATACAGAAAACTGTTGCGGATCACGATTCTTTGTTCCATGCGTGGACTAATGTACAGAGCAATATCTTGGCCAGCCATAAAATTGATTTGAAATCTTGGAAAGAGAGAAAAAAGTAGGTGTCTCAGATGACCTTTGGAATAAATAAAAGGAAATCTGATTCCCCCTATCCCTTAAACCAACAGCAGCCTGCCAGATGCTTCCATGGGTGAAGGCTGAGGGAAGAAAAAAAAGACAGTTCTTGTTCCTCTTTGCAAATATTTATTGGTTGACTGCTGCTGAATGTGTAAGTTCTATTTATCATTTTAGGTATGTATTCATTGCATTTACATTCTGCATTGAGCAATAAATGAGACAAATACATATGAAAACAAATGCATAATGGGCTGCCAGAAAGAAGAGGGAGTCAAGCTATTCTCCAAAGCACCTGAAGGCAGGACAAGAAGCAACGGGTGGAAACTAATCAAGGAGAGAAGCAACCTAGAACTAAGGAGAAATTTCCTGACAGTTAGAACAATTAATCAGTGGAACAACCTGCCTCCAGAAGCTGTGAATGCTCCAACACTGGAAGTTTTTAAGAAGAGACTGGACAGCCATTTGTCTGAAATGGTATAGGGTTTCCTGCCTGAGCAGGGGGTTGGACTAGAAGACCTCCAACAGTTATTCTGTTATTCATATTCAGCAGCAGTCTAACCGTGAATAGCATTCTTCTACTGAAGAACAGCTGATCACTGCTTAATGGCAATTTGAGTCCAAATCTTTCTTTAAATCCATCTCCTTAGCTAGAGTTCCACAAACTCTTCAACTCATCAATCCCTTCATGAAATTTCATATTCCCCACTTTGGGGAAATCTTGCCCTAAGCTAATAGTCCTTGCTTCTTGTTGTGGCAGTGAGTTCCACAGACTATGTGTGGAATTTAGCTTCCCCTTCCCCATGTCCTCTGGGCTGTCTTTGTGGACATGCAGAAGAGATGGGAAAATCATATAAAGGAGATGAACCGGGAGAGGTCTATGAAAGGCCCCAACACTGGCATTTTGCTGTGCCAAAGATAAACCAGAGCCCTGGTGTCTAACTTGTGAGCAGGGGACAAGTTGGGCTGAAATGTGTGATGCCAGGGAGGCACTGGCAGGTTGGGACCTATGGCCCTGAGCGCAGAAAGGCACCTATGCCCAATGTTTACAATTCCACTCTATTCTATTCTGTCTGAATCACAAAATGCATTCGGAAAAAAAGAGACATGAGACCTTTTAGCGTTCTTCGGAATAGATCCTCGCACTGTGATGGTCCTGTTGGCTCCCAGACCTCCAGGAATGTTACCTGTGTAGGGCACTGTCTGAAATAGACAAGAATCCAGGTTACACTCAATGCCCCCCTCCAACCATGAGGCTGCTAGCTGGGGTCAAGGTAGTTGTAGTCCATAGGTCTTGAGGTGCCAAGGCAGCTTCCAGGATCTTCTCCTGAACGGACTTTTCCCGCATCTCTTCTGTCAATCAGGCAAATAATTTTTGGCCTCAAAAGTGCTGGGTTCAAGCAGTTCGTTTGCTTAGCAGGGCTGTCTGCAGGGTGTGGTCAAAATAGTCAAGATGGCAGACAACAAAGTCCAGCCTATTGTTTTATGTGCAATGTACACAAAAAAAATAGATGGGGTTGTGATGGTGTCAGTGTAGTTGCTCTGTTGACTTTATTGAACAAACCCTGTGAAAGCCCCTGATTTATGGCATTACAAAAGACTGAGTTTATAGATCAAATCATCAACCTTGTGTCTAAATGCTGATTTCCCTGTGCAATACATAGGTCTTTCTTTCTACTCAGTCACACTTGTAGTAAGAAAGCCCAAGAGCTTTCTTCTATCCCACGTTTTTTTGTTTGTTTAAATAGAATTTTTTCTGAGTGATGGGGAGTAGGTGGCTTTTGACATGGGGAAAAGGGATTTATACTAACCTTCCCCTTAACCGTAAAAAACTAATTTCCCCTAAAATATTCCATTCACTGTTCCTTTTCCTCTCCTTTTGTGTGATTTTAGAGGTTTGATGAACCAAACCAAGCATTAAGCAGTTGGCAGATTACTTAGTAATTTTTCCCCATTTTCTAGTTCTTTGTGTTCACTATGAGCGTTGTTGTTGTTGTTAGTTGCGAAGTCGTGTCTGACCCATCGCGACCCCATGGACAATGTTCCTCCAGGACTTCCTGTCCTCTACCATCTTCTGGAGTCCATTTAAGCTTACACCTACTGCTTCAGTGACTCCATCCAGCCACTTCATTCTCTGTCGTCCCCTTCTTCTATTGCCCTCCATCTTTCCCAGCACTAGGCTCTTCTCCAGTGAGTCCTTCCTTCTCATTAGGTGAGCATAATCTAAGCCAAACATCAGAAAATACTAGGCTCCTTGAATTCCATTGAATGCACAATACAGGTTTCTCACCTCCTGGTTTCTGTCCCATCCCACAAATCAAAGCTAAAATAAAGACAGACAGATTGGGTTAGCAAGTCTCATGCTAATTACTGGATGCTAGAGTGCAAAGCCCATTATCATCTAGTACAGGGGTGTCAAACTGCCAGCAATGGCAAAACTGGCCCGATACGTTGCGCAACGTCACATGACATCGCAAGTTTGACACCCCTGATCTAGTAGGAAAGAAATCCAAAGAGACTGTTAACAACTCCATGTTTTTTCTTCTAAAACCACTAGCCCTAGATATCTTTGCCTGCTGCCCCCCTCCCCCTTTTTTCCCCTTCACATTCATTCACATTCAGCAAGATAGTGTGCAGCAGCAGCAGCCAAAAAAGCTAATACAATCCTGGGTTGTATAAACAGAGGCATAGAATCAAGATCACATGAAGTATTAGTACCTCTTTATAAAACCCTAGTGAGACCACACCTGGAATACTGCAACATGTTTTGGTCACCATACTACAAAAAAGATGTTGAGACCATGGAAAAAGTTCCGAGAAGAGCAACTAAGATGATCAAAGGCCTGGAGACTAAAACATATGAAGAACAGCTGCAGGACTTGGGTTTGGCTAGTTTAGAGAAAAGAAGAAATAGGGGAGACATGATAGCAGCATTCCAGTTTTTGAGGTGCTGCCACAAAGAAGAGGGGGTCAAGCTATTCTCCAAAGCATCAGAGGGAAGGACAAGAAACAATGGTTGGAAACTGACCAAAGAGAGAAGCAACCTGGAATTAAGGAGAAACTTTCTAACAGCGAGGACAATTAACCAGTGGAACAGCTTGCTACCAGAAAGTGTGGGTGTTTCATCACTGAAGGTTTTTAAGAAGAGACTAGACAGTCACTTGTCTGAAATGGTATAGGTTCTCCTGCTTAAGCAGGGGGCTGGACTAGAAGAGCTCCAAGGTCCCTTCCAGCTCTATTCTATTCTAAATCAGTTAGTTTTAACTTGG
The DNA here is from genome assembly GCA_023970755.1 of Azemiops feae. NCBI lineage: Eukaryota > Metazoa > Chordata > Lepidosauria > Squamata > Viperidae > Azemiops > Azemiops feae. The sequence continues at coordinate 20,379 of JALGBA010003996.1, read as the reverse complement.
ATTGGTGTTGTGGAAGTAATTTGGTCTGTTGCAAATCACTTATTGTGTGAATGCAGGAAACCGATTAAATGTGTTGTATTAACCTTGCAGTGCTCAAGAGTGCCAGGAATTCTGTCATGCTACAAAGAATGAAAAAAAAAGTACAGCAATTTCATGGTCCAGGCTCTGGGCCCAGATTCTGAGTCAGTGGTTGTCCAGCTGATCCTGTGGAATGTCAGCTTCAGGATGGACAAAGCTAAAGGACATGAGGCTCATCAGTTGCAGGCATCACCTGAGCTGCTGGATCTGCCAGGACAGGAATATATAAAACTTTCCAGTCCCCACACCAGGTTAGTAGAAAAGAGAGCAGAACAGAGAAAGTCTGTTAGTCTACTTGCCAAGCAAAGGAGTAGATTTTCTAATGAGTGACTGCAACTAACTGCATCCTATACAAGTGACTTGCTCTGCCTCTGTTTCCTTTGCTGGAAATGATGTCTGACACCTGGCCCATGTCACATTTGTACATGGATTCTTCTTGAACTGACTCTGGACAACTTTTGGGCATGTTCCCATTCACAAAACAAACTTTACAGGTAAGTGCCTGCTTCATTTATATTCCTTTATGTGCTATAAATTTTTCAGCCATGTAGTAAACTGATAATTTCCCCCCAAACTCACTCTCTCTCCATCAGTCTTTGGGTCCATTTGTGTGCACCTCAAGCCTCCACCAGGATAAGCAACTGAACTCAGCTCTTAAGGGGATTGTCACCTTTCTTGTGCAAAAACCTAGAAAGATAATTTGCACCAAGCCAGAAATTACACTGTAGCCTTTCTCCGACCATCTTTTCTGGGTGTTTCACGTAAGGTTATCACCGTGTGTCTCAGAATCTGTCTTTTCAGTGGAGAAAGCACATGAGACTTCTAATCTTCTGAGTGAAGAGATATGCTGCTGTTTTCAGCCGCTGCACACTTCCTGGCTGTGTTTGTTAATAATGATATGCAGGTGTCTGCTAAGGCATTCTGGGAGTTGAGGTCACACATCTTAAAATTGCCAGATTGAGAAACACTGCTTCATGTTTATTTGCAAGGGGGAAAGGAGGAACCTGGACTAGAGTAAATTTTATCCCTGTTCAGTTGCTAGTGCTAGTATCAACCCAGGATGATTTTTTTTTTTTTTGCTAGCATGCAGAGCCATAAGCAAAGACAACTGAGAACCCAGAAGGACAGCCATTCTTAGGGATCAAGAAAGATGTCTAAGAAGAGCAAATGGAAGGGAGAAAGAAAATGTGGCAGCTTGAGGGTTGAACGAACTGAGAATCGGTTCCCAGAGAGATCAAGGATCAGAAGGATCAGACCGAACACTTACCATGTTCTCCATCTCTTTCACATTCAGAGATTGCAGCTCCACTTGTCCCTTAACATTAATGACCGTCACACTTTGTGGTGGGATTCTGTGCATGTAGATACAGAAGGGCTTGCTGTTCACCAGGATCTGTCAGAGGAAAAAGCCAAAGGGATCAAGTCTCAATTGAGATCGTACAATTTCTTTGCAAGAAAAAACTGTTTATTCTAGCCAGGAACACATCCCATCCCAAAGCTGAGCAGACAGGACACAGAGGAGTCAAAAAAGTCAACATGTGTTCATGTAAAAAAAGGGAGAGGCCTTTATTTCGATATCCATTTTCCCTTCAGGAACAGATGTCCTCATTTAGCAATTGGCTGCATTTTGACAGTGTTGAAATTTTAAGTTTGCAACCAATCCTGGCATTTGAAAGCTTCACAGGACTGTAAAGCAAAGAAAAGCTGAAGTCCAATCATAAACACAGTCAGGATTTCATTTAATCACTTCAACACCTAATGGCTGAATTGTTGGTCCCAGTTGTCGCTAAACGAGTACAACCTGTACATCACTTAAATAGTATCTGTAAGATATGAAGTTGGGAAAGTCAGTACAGTATTTATGGTTCATTCCAGACAAACTATGAATTCTTGGGAGGGGTGGTGGTGGAGAATGAAGGGCCACCTGCAGTCTCAAAGTAGCCTCTGCTGTATACTAACCTGGTATTTGGCCTCATTGACAATGAAGATGACCTCAAAATCCTCACCCTTTAGGAAGGGAATCTCATGATGCTCTTCGTGTCCCCACTTGCCGGCCCGAAATGTGTTGAGCACAGTTTTCTGCCAATTAAAATAAATCTTGAATTGGAAGGCAATGTTCGCCCCATCATGCTGGCCACAGGCAAAGTTCACCTCGAATCTGAAAGAGACAGAGGAAAAAACTAGTGGAAAATTTAATTGGTAGGTGCAGTAATCTCAGAGTAGAGTTCTGCCCCTTACTTTTCCTTGGCCCTGAAGCTAGAATACATAGGATGCTCTTTGTTGGTTTAACAGAAGAATCAAGTTCCTAGCCCTCATGACTTAGTTGGAGTTGCATGAAGCAGAAAGTAGAATTAAGAAGGGCTTTAATCTTGGCATACAATTTGAATTATATAATTTATCCTTAGAACATAATAATCTTATCACTATTATTTTGAGACAAATAGATCTTGCCCTTCTTGTAAGCCCCTAAAGGAATGTTACCTTTTGCTGTTTTGGGGCACTGTGCCTTGCACATATACAGACTTCCCAGGACAGAATCCACCAGAGACAGGTTGATGGTAAGGGAGAGCCTGGAAGACAGAAATGATGAACCAAGCCAATGACCTTACAGCAAAACACAACTGTGACTTCATCCAGCCAACCACAACCTGTGCCTTGAAGCAGCCTTTCCATGTGACTTCCAATTCTGTTCAACCTTGTAGTAAATTGATAATCGACCCAGAAACACTCTCTGCATCTGTTTTTGTGTGTGTTTGTGTGTGTGTGTGTGTGTGTGTGTGTGTGTGAAGCCTGCATCAAGACAAACAACAACAACAACAATAATAATAAGAGAGTTGGAAGGGACCTTGGAGGCCTTCTAGTCCAACCCCCTGGTCAAGCAGGAAACCCTATACAATTTCAGACAAATGGCTATCCAGTCTCTTCTTAAAAACTTCCAGTGTTAGAGCATTCACAACTTCTGGAGGCAGGTTCTTGCACTGATTAATTGTTCTAACTGTCAGGAAATTTCTCCTTAGTTCTAGGTTGCTTCTTTCCTTGATTAGTTTCCATCCGTTGTTTCTTGTCCTGCCTTCAGGCGCTTTGGAGAATAGCTTGACTCCCTCTTCTTTGTGGTAGCCCCTGAGATATTGGAACACTGCTATCATGTCCCCCCTCGTCCTTCTCTCTTTTAAAAAAAACAAGTTTTATTGGTTTTCCAATTTTACATTGAGTATTCGGAAAGCAGCATGGTGACTGGGTAATCAGTGGTTCAATAACAAAATCTTTAGTACATATCTCAGGTTACATCATCAGAAATTCCTTCTCTATTTCCCTTAACATTTGTTATATCACATTTAGGCTTATAAATTTTTAATTATAACAAAGTTAGTTAAAACATTTATCAATATATTTTTTGCTTATACATATCAATATCCTGTTTTTAAGTTTTACTTAATTTTTAATTTTTTATCACAATATACCAATTTAACCTTTAATATCTATAGCGTTTGAGTTTCGGATAATCCAAATTTCCTTTATTTCACTACATAAAAGTTATCATATCTAGAATATACATATTACTTACTTAAATATATTCTTATCTTATATAAACATTTTCTATTTCTCATCCTAATACATCATCATTTACTAATAGAGTGTCCTTTATTGTCTCAAGTCCATCATCTATATTATCTGGGCTAAACAATAGTTCGAAGCTAATTCCTAATCGTTAATTTTCATTTCCCTTATAAGTCTAAATCCTGAATATTAAACCAGTTAATCCCTTATTTTTTATCATTTAACAATATTTAAATCCAATAATCATATTTCCCTTCATCTAAAAATCTCCCTTTAGTTGAGACTTTAGGATCCTCTATCATAAATCAAAAGATCCCATTTTTAAAAAATCTAACTAGCTTTTTTTTGTGCCAACCAGGCTTCCATACCAATGCCTTTAAATCATCAGATAAATCTCCCTTCATTCTTGTACATTTTGCTTGAACCAAGGGAGACCATCTAGTTATCAGTTTTCCAGAAAGGCTGGCACATTCATAGTCGTTAGGTTGTTATCCTGGTGGCTCCTTCAATATAATTTGGTCTTCTTGTTCCTCAGATTTCTTCTGGTTTAGGTAGAGAGTCACGTCCAGCTTTATAGTTGTTATTTGGTTATCTAGGTTTTCAGTATGCTGTATTTATTGGTCTTTAACAGCCTACATGTTGGTGTTGCTTTGTTCCACTTCTGTTGCTTTTTGGGTTGTAAGTTGTTTAGTTGCGGTCAGGGTTTGTCTGTCAAAATTTTCAGTAAACTGTATTTGTTGATCTTTAAAGTCCTCTGTCTTGGTATTAATTTCTTCCGCCTCTGTTGATTTTTGGATTATAGGTTCTTTTGTTGAAGTCATAGTTTCATTTTGTAGGTTTAAGCTGGCACCTTTGTCTTTCAGTCTGGATTTAATTATCTCAGTAGCTTCAAGGATTTTTTCAAGTATGAGTTTATAATTAAGTTATTGCTGGTCTTCTTCCATTTCTAACACAATTATAGATAGTCCTTTAGTGAAGGCTATTTCTTAGATGAAAGTCAGTAAATGTTCACCTCCACAATTTCTAAAAACCAGTGTTACTGTCCAGCTGTTCTCCCAACTTTTTATCTCTTTTAGATAGTACCAAGGACAAATCTGGGTCTCTTTAACAGAAGTATTTACTTGCTATACCAAGCTTTGCCACAAGATGTCCCTGACAGCATTTAAAATCTTTTTGAAGACCAGGGCTAGGTTTTTATCCAAGTAAAGTTTTTTTTCATAGATGAGGTGACAGATCCCTGTGAGAATAGGAATTTTTGGGTCCCCAGATATCAAGGTAATATAAATCCAGTTACTTAATTGTATTTTCAGGGCTTTATTTTCCCTACGTAGTCAGGTGCCGCCATCTTAGAGGGTGGGAAAAAAACGTTTCCTTCCCTCTCTCCTCACAGGAGGAAGAAGTTTCAGAAGGCTTTTGACAGGAAAATACTTTGGATACAAGAAGGTAAAGTCTCCACTGTGGTTTCAATGTGCTTAGCTGTAAATTTGGCCTCGGCTGGAAACGGTATTGATGGGCCATGTGAGTGGCCGATCTTTTTTCCGTTGGTCCGAAGAGCTGCTCTGGATCAAACGGAAGGGCTGCCGCCCTTCTGCGATCAATCGGAAGGTCCTCTTCCCCACTCGTCACCCCTCCAAGGTGACTTTCGACCCCTTTCGGGTCCCCCAGCAAGAGAAAACTGTACGGCGGAGGGAGCGATTGCCCCACACGTCTGCCAGCACCGCAATCCAGAACTGGAAGCCCCCCCTCGTCCTTCTCTTGACATTAAACTAGACATGCCCAATTCCAGCATCCGTTCTTTATATGTTTTAGCCTCCAGTCCCCTAATCATCTTTGTTGCTCTGAAGTCCACTCTTAAGACACAATTGGGGATTGTTACCTTTGTTTGTGCAAAAACCTAGAAAGGTAATTTGCACCAAGGCAAAAATTCCACCATGGTCTTGGCCCAACTGTTTTTCTAGGTGTTTCATAGGTTATCACTCTGTGTCGCAGAGTCTGGCTTTTCACTGGAAAAAGCACATGTAACAGATTTCTAATCTTCTGATTGAAGAGGCAGGTTGCCTTGTTCAGCCATTGTACACTTCCTGGCTATCCATGTTTGTTAATAAGGATGTGCAAGTGTCTGCTAAGCCTGTCAGGGAGTTGAAGCCACACATCTTAAAATTGCCAGGTTGAGAAATACTGATTTGTGGAATCTACAAGGGGAAAAGCAGGACGTTGGCCTGGGATACATTTTCTCCCTGTTCAGTTGCTGGTCGTAGTATCATCCTAGGATGGCTATTTTTGCTACCCTGCAGAGTTGTAAGCCAAGACAATTGAGGTCCCAGAATTGGGAGGCCATTCTTAGGGGTCAGGAAAGATGTACGAGAAAGACAATTGGAGGGGAATTGAGTTTGGGAATTGAGCAAATCCAGCAAATCCAGAATCAATTCCCCAAAAGAGATCAAGAATCGAGAGGTGCTGACTTGTCAATATTGAAATAATAACTTTGCTTACCATGTTCTGTGTTGTTGGTCCACTGGTCACATTCAAAGAGTTCAGCTCCAGATCCCCCTTCACATGAATGACCTTCACACTTTGTGGTGGAATTTTATGCTTGTAGGTACAGAAGGGCTTCTTGTTCACCAGGATCTGTCAGAGGGCAAATCCGAAGGGATCAAGTCTCAATTGGGGTCATACATTTTGTTTGCAGGAAAAAAAAACCTGTTCATTTTTGCCAGGAACACATCCCATCCCATAGCTGAGCAGAGGTCAAAAAGTGCACATGTACAAAGGGAGAAGCCTTTATTTCAACAATACCCATTTTTTTCCCCTGGACCAAAATATTTTTCCTTCAGTTATTTAGTGACTGTTTTCAATTAGGACAGTGAGGAAACAGTACCTTTGCAACAAATCGTCATTTACAATCTTTACAGGATAGTAAAGCAAAGAAAAGCTGAAGTTCAATCAAAAACACAGTCACGTTTTCACTTAGCGACCTCATCACTTAATGAGTAAGTTGCTGGTTCCAGTGGTCGCTAAACAAGGATTACCTGTACATCACTTAAACCCATCTGGAAGATATGAAGTTGGGAAAGTCAGTAATAAATACCTTTGTGGTTCATTCCAGACAAATGGTGAATTCTGAGGGGGAAACAAAGAGTCCCAAAGGAGCTTCTGTCACAAGTACCAACCTGATATCCGGCCTCGGTGACAATGAAGATGATCTCAAAATGCTCGCCCTTTTGGAAGGGCAACTGTTGACCCTCTTCATGTCCCCACTGGCCAGCCTGAAATGTGTTGAGCACAACTTTCCCCGCATTAAACTGAGGGTTGAAGTGGAGGGGAACGTCGCCCCCCTGATTCTCGCCACATGCAAAGTCCACATTGAAGTTCATCCAGGAGCTGGAAGAGAGAGGGGAAAAAAGAAGAGAAAAATTAAATGAGAGGTGCAGAGGTCTCAGAATACAATTCTGCTCATCCTCCCTTTTTTTCTTTGCCCTGAAGCTAGAATCTGTAAGTTCCTGCATTTTTGCTTGAAGAGAAGAATCAAATTCCTAGCCCTCATGGCTTAGTTGGAGTTGCAAGAAGCAGGATGTGAAACTATTTGAAGAATCTGGAAAGGCTTTAATCTTGTCATAGAATTTGAATTATATAGAAGAGAATAGAGCTGGAAGGGACCTTGGAGGTCTTCTAGTCCAGCTCCCTGCTCAAGCAGGAGAACCTATACAATCTCAGAAAAGTGACTGTCTAGTCTCTTCTTAAAAACCTCCAGTGAAGGAGCACCCACGATTTCTGAAGGCAAGCTGTTGTACTGGTTAATTGTCCTCACTGTCAGAAAGTTTCTCCTTAATTCCAGGTTGCTTCTCTCTTTGATCAGTTTCCAACCATTGTTTCTTGTCCTGCCCTCTGGTGCTTTGGAGAATAGTTTGACCCCCTCTTCTATGTGGCAGCCCCTCAAATACTGGAATACTGCTATCATGTCTCCCCTATTTCTTCTTTTCTTTAGACTAGCAAAACCCAAGTCCTGCAGCTGTTCTTTGTATGTTTTACCCTTAAAAACATAATAGTCTTATTACTGTTATTTTGAATAAGGTAGCAACTTGTCCTTCCTGTGAGCCCGCAAAGGAACTTTACCTGTTGCTATGTTTGGGCACTGTGCCTTGCACATATACAGATATCCCAGGACGGAGTCCACCAGGGACAGAATGATGATAAGGGAGAGTCTGGAAGACAGAAAATGATGTACCAAATCAATGACTTTACTGCAAAACACAACTTTGGCTTTTGAACCAGCCAACTACAACCTGTCCCTTGTATCAGCCTTTCAATTTGGCTTCTGAGTCAGACAAAAACCTCCTGAGAGGGCCTCTATTAAGGATTAATCCCCCAGCATGGCAGCAAAAGGAAGCTGTGGGGAAAGCACCAGAAGTGCACCATGGACCGATTCTTCTCTAACTCTATCGGGTGATCAGTGGCAAAACTGGCTAAATGCCAGCATCTTATCAGGTATTCACAAATGATCTACATGAGCAGATAGAACGGGAATGTATGAAACTTGCAGATGACACCAAGCTGGGGGAATAGCAAACTCTTTCGATAATAGACTCAAGATTCAGAAGGAACTTGACTGACCTGAACACTAGGCCTCATCCAACAAAGTGCAATTCAGTGATGTGAAAAGTAAGGTCCATATGGGCAAGAAAAATGAAATGCATAGATGTAGAAGAGGTGGTACCTGGCTCAGTAACAGAAATTGTGAGAGGATCTAGGTGTCCTAGTATACCACCACTTAGATATGAGCCAGCAATGTGCTGCAGCAGCCAAAAAAGCTAATGCAGTCCTAGGTTACATCAATGGAAGGATAGTTTCAAGATCACATGAAGTGATAGTACCATTTTATACTGCACTGATGAGAATACTGCATCCAATTCTGGTCACCTTTATATATACATATATATATATAAATGTAATCCTAAAAAGAGTGAAGAGAAGAGCAACAAAGAAGATAAGGGTGTGTGGAGGCTAAGCCATATGATTAACAATTGAGATAACTTGGTATGTCTAGTCTAACAAAGAGAAGGACTAGGGGTGATACAACTGCTCACCTAGCAGTTCAATAAGTAGATAAATAGGTACCACCGATAGGAAAATACCAGGTACATGAAAGGAGCCCCTTTGGACACCCCTTGGGCAACAGTGATGTCACTGGCTAATCCTTTCAACCCAGAAGTGCATTGGTGGATGATTTCAACATACAGTAAAGGTAGTAGCTACAAACATCAACCACAACCTGTGAGTTGCAACATCTTTTCCATGTGGCTTCTTAGTCAAACCAAGACTAAACCAATACCTACTGAAGGGCCTCTGCTAAGAATTAATCCCCCAACATGACAGAGGAAGCAAGGTGTGGAGGTGGCATCAGCCCAACTGTCCTGAGAGGTAGAGGCCACACCATTCACCAATTGCATTGCCACCTCAGTATCTCCTGGACAAGGTGGGGAAGTCCCATGAGCCACATGCCATGGACAGCCCCCCGTCCAATCTAATCTGGTGCTTCCAACATGTTGGCCCTCAAGTTCCAGAATTCTTACCCAGCCCAGACCACAGACAGGATGATGGGAGTTCTAGTAACATATCAGAAGTAAACTCTAAATCCAAGCCAGTTTAGGAGTTTTCCAGTTGTATGGATGGTATGGATTGTTAAAAAAATGTGTGTGGGGTGGGTATCTTTGCCTAGGTATAGAGGTTACTGTTCTTTCACTATTCTTCCCCCACAACTGTGTTCCGTGGAGAGAGGGACTGCCTTGAAGAAAAAGAGAGGAAGATGTCAGCTTTGCCAGATAGTCCATACAAGAAGCATAGCTAGGTGTACTAGCTTTAATTTGTTTGTTTGTAAAATGTATTGGCTGCCCATCTTATCTCAGGGTAACTTTGGGTGGGTTACAATCATAAAAGATACAAAAACTGTATAAGCTAAAAGACATAAATAAGTTAATACAAAATGCCAAACACTGTGGCCCAATTAAAGATGAGGAGAGTAGGAGCAAGGTGTATGTGTATGTGTGTGTGTGTGGGGGGGAGAGATCTGTTGTTAATCTATCAACCATCTCCACTGTGAAGCTCCCCTATAAGAATCCCAAGCTAACTGGCAGAGCCAGTGTTTAGGCTCTTTCGGAAGAACAGGAGGGTTGGAGCCGACCTTACTCCAGGGGACAGAATGTTCCAGAGCAGGGGTCCCCAACCCCCAGTCCATGGACTGGCACCGGATCGCAGCATGCCAGAAACTGGTCCACGCAAACAAGCAAAGCCCCATCTGTGGGATGTAGGCAGTACATGAAACCATGCCCCCTCCAGTGCACAGAAAAAAACCTCATTCCACGAACTGGTCCCTGGTGCTCAAAAGATTGGGGACCTCTGTTCCAGAGGGCAGGTGCAATGGCCAAGAAGGTCCTTCTCCTGGAACCCACCAGCAGAATACTTGAGCCGAAGGGGCCCGCAGCATGCCTCCACTGCACAGTTATAGGTTGAGTGGGCCAATTGCAGTGGGATGAGACAGTTCCTCAAGTTGCCAGGACATATGCCATGAAGGGCTTTAAAGTTGATTACCAACACCTTGAATTGCACACGGAAGCAGACCAGCAGCCAGTGTAACTTGCAGAACAGTAATGTTACATGGGCCATTCTTGGAGCCCCAGGAACTGCCTGCGCCTCCACACTCTGCACCATCTGTAGCCTCTGAATGGTCTTTGAGAGTAGCTTCAACTTTACTGCAAAGTTACATGAAAGTGCATCTCGCCCCTCCTTGCTTTTGCAGTCCAAGAAACTAGGGAAGGTCCCTTCTGAGACATCTGCCTCATCCTCATTGCTTCTCTAGACTTAATTGCCTCTTATGTAAAAATTATAGGGCTTCTAAAAATTATAGGGCTATCAGTGCATGTAACATAGATGTGTGTGTGGACAAGAATATCAACCTTGCTATCAAGCAAAATCAAGCTTTTAATAGCGAGTGCCACACAAAGTGCACTAACCAAACATGTGGTAAGACAATAGGGGAACTCAGGTGCCACACAGGTTATGTAGAAAGTAAACACAGGGTCAGTCATAAAGGACTCAAATGTCTATACACCAATGCACAGAGTATGAACAGCAAACAGGGTGAACTAGAAATTCAGGTTAATGAGGGCAGATATGATATTGTTGCCATCACGGAAACATGGTGGGATGAAACTCACAAATGGAACGCACAGCTAGAGGGATTTAAATCATTTTTAAAAAACAGACCAAATAAAAGAGGAGGTGGAGTTGCTCTCTATATAAGAAATAACTACATCTCTACAGAAATAGAGCACAACAATGATGAAAACTGTCTTGAATGCATTTGGGTCAATATAAAAGGGAGAAAAAATGACATTGCCATAGGTGTATACTATAGGCCACCCAACCAAACAGAGGAAATAGGTGACCTTTTTGCTAGTCAGCTAACTAAGGTATATAGGAAGCACATCACAATAGTAATGGGGGACTTTAACTACCCTGACATCAACTGGGAGACAAACTCTGCACCAAGTGGAAGATCAAACAGATTCCTGACAAACCTAGCAGACAACTTTGTCTCCCAAAAAGTAGAGAAGGGAACTAGGGGATTAGCCATTTTGGATCTAATTCTCATTAACAGAGATGAAATGATAGAAGGTGTTGAAGCCATAGGAACCTTAGGAGGTAGTGATCATGCAATATTGGAATTCAACATTATGGAAGCACAAACAATAGAACACAGTCAAACTAGAGTCTTGGACTTCAAGAGAGCTAATTTCAATAAACTCAGAGAGGGCTTGGGAAGGATTCCATGGATGAGAATCCTCAAGGGGAAAACAACTCAAGAAGCTTGGGAAATTTTGAAAAGTGAGATAATAAAAGCCCAGTCTAGCACAATACCAACAAAGAGGAAAAATAACAGCTCTCAAAAGAAACAAGCATGGCTGCATAAAGAACTCTCTGATAAATTGAAAGATAAAAAGGACAAGTATAGAAAGTGGAAAGAGGGGCACATAACTAAGTCAGAATATCAGCAAATAGCCCGAGCCTGCAAAGATGAAGTGAGGAAAGCTAAGGCTCATAATGAACTAAGGCTTGCGACCAAAGTAAAAAATAACAAAAAAAAGCTTCTTTCAACATGTAAAAAACAAGAAAAAAGTGAAGGAAATGATTGGTCCAATAGTGGGTGAAAGTGGCAAGAAGGTGACAAGCAACAGGGAGAAAGCAGAACTATTTAACTCATTTTTTGCATCTGTCTTTACACAAAGGGAAAAAACAGACCAACCTATCAAAAATAGTGCCATAAAAAACAGAATAGAAACGCAAGTTAAGATAGGCAAGAAAACGGTAAGTGAGCACCTGTCCAGCCAAGACGAGTTCAAATCACCAGGACCAGATGGATTATACTCCATAGTTCTCAAGGAACTGGCAGATGTGATCTCAGAACCACTGAACTATATTTTTCAAAGATCCTGGAGCACTGGGGAACTACCAGAGGACTGGAAAAGAGCTGATGTAGTTCCCATCTTCAAAAAAGGGAAAAAATAGATCCAGGAAACTACATACCTATCAGCCTGACCTCAATACCTGGGAAGATTCTTGAAAAGATAATCAAACAACGAATCAGTGAACACCTAGACAAACAAAGTCATTACTAAAAGCCAGCATGGGTTTGTCAAAAACAGATCACGCCAGACAAATCTTATTGCATTCTTTGACCAAGTGACAAAATTAGCGGATCAGAGGAATGCTGTGGATATAATTTACTTGGACTTCAGTAAGGCATTTGATAAAGTAGAGCACAACCTACTACTCGATAAGATAGAAAAATGTGGGTTAGACAGCATCACCACCAGATGGATTCGTAGCTGGCTGACCGACCGTACTCAGCGTGTGGTCCTCAATGGAACCACATCTACATGGAGGAAAGTGTGCAGTGGGGTGCCCCAGGGCTCTGTTCTGGGCCCAGTGCTCTTCAACATCTTCATCAACAATTTGGACGAGGGGATAGATGGGGAACTCATCAAATTTGCAGACGACACCAAGCTGACAGGAATAGCCAACACTCCAGAAGACAGGCTTAAGATACAGGAGGATCTGGATAGACTTGAACACTGGGCGCTATCTAACAAAATGAAATTCAATGGTGAAAAAAGTAAGGTTCTACATTTAGGCAAGGAAAACCAAATGTACCTTGCTCAATAGTAGTAACTGTGAGAGGGATCTCGGAGTCCTAGTGGACAATCACTTAAAATATGAGCCAGCAGTGTGCTGCAGCTGCCAAAAAAGTCAACATAGTGCTGGGCTGCATTAACAGAGGGATCAAGATCACGTGAAGTATTAATACCACTTTACAATGCCTTGGTAAGGCCACACTTGGAATACTGCATCCAGTTTTGGTCACCACGATGTAAAAAAGACGTTGAGACTCTAGAAAGAGTACAGAGAAGAGCAACAAAGATGATTAGGGGACTGGAGGCTAAAACATATAAGGAACGGTTGCTGGAATTGGGTATGTCTAGTTTAATGAAGAGAAGGACGAGGGGGGACATGATAGCAGTGTTCCAATATCTCAGGCGCTGCCACAAAGAACAGGGAGTCAAGCTATTCTCCAAGGCGCCTGAGGGCAGGACAAGAAGCAACAGATGGAAACTAATCAAGGAGAGAAGCAACCTAGAACTAAGGAGAAACTTCCTGACAGTTATAACAATTAACCAGTGGAACAACCTGCCTCCAGAAGCGGTGAATGCTCCAACACTGGAGGTTTTTAAGAAGAGACTGGACAGCCATTTGTCTGAAATGGCATAGGGTTTCCTGCCTGAGCAGGGGGTTGGACTAGATGACCTCAAAGGTCCCTTCCAACTTTATTATCATTATCATTATCTTTATCATTATTGTTGTTGTTGTTGTTGTTATCTGAGTGTTGCCTAATCTATGGCTCTTCCTCCTGTCTCCTAAGGTCATGACCACATACCATCACAGAAGAGCCACTGCGAAGGCAATGGTCAGATAAGAGGGGCCTGAGAAAGTCAGTGAAAAGTGTCTCTGACAAGCCCCACCTATTTTACCAAAGATAAAGGGAGGGGGAAGCAAATTCATATGGGCAAGATTCCTTTTTATGCATTTTTAATATACAACTTTATTAAATATGTTATAAAAGAAGATAAAATGAATACAAACTAATACAAAATGTGAAAAAGAGGAGAAAGAAATAGAAAAAGCTAATATAGTAACTGAAAAGAAAAAAAGTAAAATAGGGAAAGGAGAAAAAACATAAAGGAAAAGCTTCCCTATTTTTTTGACAGCAGTTATTTGTTTGTTTACAATTGTAAACTTACCGCTTACTTTGTGCTTGCAACATTATTCTCTTCTTGCTGTAATCTATAATCATAAATCTTATTTCTTCCTCTTTTGTGCAAAAGACAGATTTGCAAGATACTGTTACTGGAGCAGTTACAATAAAACTAGTCCTGAGTCCTAAGAAACATTGGTTTCTTAGTCTGGTCTACCTTGTGAGGCTGATGGGTTGACTTCAGTCTTGGATTCCATCCATATTTTCCCACCAACTCTGGGGCAACCAAGGGCATTTTGTCTAGGCTCAATGTTCTCACCACTTGCATTTTTCTGTGAACTTTCCCAAGAAAGTTCCCATGCAGAGGGCACTGAAACAAAGACATATCTCGCAAACATCTGAGCCCTGCCCACTTGGTCTGATCAACAGGAAATTAGCACCATAAATATTCTAACTGGGGCGTTGGAACCTAGCCTGGAATAAATTTTATCCCTGTTCAATTGCTGGTTGTAGTGTCATCTTAGGATGGCTATTTTTGCTAGCCTGCAGAGTTGTAAGCGAAGACAATTGAGGACCTGGGAGTGGGAGGCCATTCTTAGGGGTCAAGAAAGATGTACGAGAAGAACAACTGGAGGGGAGAAAGAGAAAGTGAGCAAATCCAGAATCAATTCCCAAAGAAAGATCAAAGATCAGGGAGTACCGACTTGTCAATATTGAACGCTTACCATGTTCTGTGTCACATTCACAGAGTTCAGCTCCAGATCTCCCTTCACATGAATGACCTTCACGCTTTGTGGTGGAATTCTATGCTTGTAGGTACAGAAGGGCTTCTTGTTCACCAAGATCTGTCAGAGGGCAAACCCAAAAGGATCAAGTCTCAATTGGGATCATACATTTTGTTTGCAGGAAAAACCTGTTCATTTTTGTCAGGAACACAACCCATCCGAAAGCTGAGCAGAGTCAAAATGTGTACATGTGCAAAGGGAGAAGCCTTTATTTCAACAATACCCAATTTTCCCTCCCTGGATCAAAATGTTTTTTCCTTCAGCTATTGGCTGTCCTCATTTAGTGACTATTTCAGTGATGAAATAGTAACTTTGTGACCAGTCCTGGTGTTTACAACCTTTACAACACAGTAAAGCAAAGAAAAGCTGAAGTTCGATCATTTAAATGCAGTCACGTTTTCACTTAGTATGTTTAGGTGTGTGTCATGTATGTGTTTCACTTTGAGAGCGGGCAACTAAATTTCATTTTTGATGTATGCCATTGTGCCCACAGTAAAAAAAAATGACAATAAAGGTTATCTATCTTATCTTATTTCATCACTTAATGACTAAGTTGCTGGTCCCAGTGTTTGCTAAACAAGGATTACCTGTACATCACTTAAACCCATCTGGAAGATATGAAATTTGGAAAATTGGTATTAAATACATTTATGGTTCATTCCAGAATTCCAGGTGAATTCTGGGGGTGGGGGGGAGGGAATGAAGATTGACTGCAGTCCCAAAGGATACCAACCTGATATCCAGCCTCAGAGACAATGAAGATGATCTCAAAATCTTCGCCCTTTTGGAAGGGCAACTGTTGTCCCTCTTCATGTCCCCACCGGCCAGCCTGAAATGTGTTGAGCACAACTTTCCCCGCATTTAACCGAGGGTTGAAGTGGAGGGGAATGTCGCCCCCCTGATTCTTGCCACATGCAAAGTCCACATTGAAGTTTATCCAGGAGCTGGAAGAGAGAGGGGAAAAAAGAAGAGAAAAATTAAATGAGAGGTGCAGAGGTCTCAGAATACAATTCTGCTCATCCTCCCTTTTTTCCTTTGCCCTGAAGCTAGAATCTGTAAGTTCCTGCATTTTTGCTTGAAGAGAAGAATCAAGTTCCTAGCCCTCATGGCTTAGTTGCAAGATGCAGGATGTGGAACTATTTGACAAATCTGGAAAAGTTTTAATCTTGGCATAGAATTTGAATTAGATGAACACCCTTAACAACACAATAGTCTTATTATTATTATTTTGAGTAAGGTAGCATCTTGTCCTTCCTGTGAACCCCCAAAAGAATTTTACCTTTTGCTGTCTTCAAGCACTGTGCCTTGCACATATACAGATATCCCAGGACGGAGTCCACCAGGGACAGAATGATGATAAGGGAGAGCCTGGAAGACAGAAAATGGTGAACTAAACTGACTTTACTGCAGAACACAATTTTGACTTTCGAACCAGCCAAGTCAAACAAAGGCCTCTACTAAGGATTAATCTCCCAACGTGGCAGAAGAAGAAACGTGTGGAGGAAGCCCCAGAATTGCAGCAAAAGACTGATTCTGCTTTAACTCAATGGGTGATCAGTGGATTAAGCTAGAAGGCAGAGTCTTGGAACACTCTGGGACCCTCTGATCATTGCATTATTCACCTTGTATCTGCTTATAGACAAAGACTTAAAACCGCTAAACCAACAATTAAATCAGTGAAGTCTTGGACTGAGGAGACAAAGCTAAAGCTACAGGCTTGCCTTGACTGCACTGATTGGAACATTTTCGAAGATACCTCTGCAGACTTGGATGAACTCACAGATACTGTAACATCATATGTTTTTGTGAAGACTATGTGTGCCGATAGAAACCTGCGAATATACTACTGTATACTACCTTGGTTCACAGCTAAACTCAAGCAGCTACATCGTGCCAAAGAGGAAGCATTTAGGAAAGGAGATAGAATGCTGTACAATCAGGCCAGAAATGTATTAACAAGATCAGAGCAGCAAAAAGAAGCTACTCTGAAAAGCTAAGAAATCAGTTCTCAACAAATGAACCAGAAAATACGTGGAAAAGTCTTTGCAATATCACCCATTACAGCAAACCTCCTTTCCATGCTGAAGGAAATTGATAATTGGCAGATGATCTGAATATGTTTTACTGTAGGTTTGAAGGAAACCACTGTCGCCTATCTTCACAATCCCCATCTTGGATACACCAACAACCGCCACGCCTCCTACAACTGACCCCATCCCTTTGGGCCCTCCACCTCTGATGGTTACAGAAAATTATGTGCAAGGTTTATTTCACAGACAAAAGCCTGGAAAAACAGCAGGCCCAGACAAGATAACTCCTTCTTGCTTGAAAGCTTCTGCTGACCAACTGGCCCCCATCTTCACCCCCATCTTTAATAAATCACTAGAGATATGCTATGTTCCTTCTTGCTTCAAATGCTCTACTATCATCCCAGTGCCAAAGAAACCCTCCATCAAGGAAATAAATGACTACAAACTGGTTGCTCTGACCTCCATAGTTATGAAAACCTTTGAAAGGCTAGTGCTGGACCACCTGAAAACCATCACAGATCCGCTGTTAGACCTCTTGCAATTTGCCTATTGAGCAAATAGATTGGCAGATGTTGCTGTTAATATGGCTCTGCACTTCATCCTACAAATCTTGAATCTCCAAAGACCTATGCAAGGGTCCTCTTTGTAGACTTTAGCTCGGCATTCAATACCAACCTTCCAGATATTCTTCTAACTAAACTAACTCAGCTAACTATGCCTGACCACACTTGTAAGTGGATCATAAGCTTTCTAACAGACAGGAAGCAGCATGCAAAGGCAAAATCACATCAGATACTTGTACAATTAGCACAGGACCCCCCTCTCTATATACCAACAACTGCATCTCAAAAGATCCCTCTATTAAAGTACTGAAGTTTGCAGATGATTCAAGAGTGATTGGTCTCATTCAAGACAACAATGAATCAGGATACAGATGGGAGGTTGAACAACTAGCCTTATGGTGCGGCCGGAACAATCTTGAACTAAACACACTCAAAACTGTAGAAATGATAGTAGATTTTAGGAGAAACACTCCTATACTGCCACCTCTTACAATACTAGACAATCCAGTATCAATAGTAGAGACCTTCAAGTTTCTAGGTTCTATAATATCTCAAGACTTAAAATGGACACCTTAAATCAAAAACATCATCAAAAAAGCACAACAAAGAATGTTCTTTCTGCATGTACTCAGAAAGCTCAGACTACCCAAGGAGCGCCTGATACAGTTCTACAAAGGAATTATTGAATCTGTCATTTGCACCTCTGTAATTGTCTAGTTTGGCTCTGCAACCAAACAAGACAGACATAGACTTCAACGAATAGTTAGAACTGCAGAAAAAAAATTGCTACCAGCCTGCCTTCCATTGAGAACCTGTATACTGCATGAGTCAAAAAGAGGGCTGTGAAAATATCTACAGACCCCTCACATCCTGGACATAAACTATTTCAACTTCCTCCCTCAAGACGATGCTATAGGGCATTGCACGCCAAAACAACTAGACACCAGGACAGTTTTTCCCCCATGCCATCACTCTGCTAAACAACTAATTCCTACAACACTGTAAAACTACTTAGTAAGGCTGTATTATTATTGTTATTCCTAATCTTTCCTATTATGGTACCTATCTTCTTATCTCCTTATGACTATAACTTTGTTGCTTGTATCTTATGATTCATATTGTTTTTTTGGTTTCCTAGTATGATTTATGTTGATTGCTTATTTGGTATCCTATGATTATCACTAAGTGTTGTATCTTATGATTTATGATGAATGTATTTTTACAATGACTATGATCATGATTTATCACTTATAGCTTTTATGTACATTGAGGGCTTATGCACTGAAGATAAATTCCTTGTGTGTCCAATCACACTTGGCCAATAAAGAATTCTATTCTATTCTATTCTATTCTATTCTATTCTATTCTATTCTATTCTATTCTATTCTATTCTATTCTATTCTATTCTATTCTATTCTATTCTATTCTATTCTATTCTATTCTATTCTATTCTATTCTATTCATCGACCTCTCCATGGACTGGAGGAACTTCTAAAGAAAGGAGAAACATTGCAAGTGCCAACTGGGTCAGGCTGGTAGGACCAAGATAGTATTTGCCTTTTCCTCTGCATTTCTGGAGCTTTTATAGGAGAACCTTGTTTCATCTGTGGGTGGGTGGGGTGGCTGCTACAATTGTGCACACAGTGGAAGCATTGGGTTAAAAGGGGGGGAATCAAACCCCAACGTTTGGCCAATTTACTTTGAGAGATGAGTGGCAAATATTTTCATTTCTTCCAATAGAAGAGAATATAGTTGGGCAGTAAAAACATGTGGGAGTTTGATTTCCTAGTCTGTCTACTTCGAAGGGCTTTTTATACTTGTTCTTTTTGTCTTTCAGTTTACCAGAGAGTTCTTTGTGCAAACATCCTTGTTCCTTTTGAGATCTCTTATTTTTCTTCTTCATTGGAATTGTGCTAGACTGGGGTTTTTTAATCTCACTTTTGAAAGTTTCCAAATCTTTTGGTTTTCCCCTTGAGGATTCTCATCCATGGAATCCTTCCCAAGTTCTAAGTTTATTGAAATCAGGTCTCTTAAAGTCCAAGACTCTAGTTTGTTCTATTGCTGGTGCTTGCATAATGTTGAATTCCAATGTTGCAGAAGATTCAATTAGCAATAAAAGCAGTGGCAGCCACTGCCCACTCCCAGCTGTAAGGCACCTACTTTCTCAAATGCTCCCGGCTTTTTCTCAAACTGAGCCATTTTGTTGTTTCACACTGTTCTCACAATCAGGATTATGTCCCTGACAATTAACCAGTTGAACAGCTTGCCTTCAGAAATCGTGGGTGCTCCATCAGTGGAGGTTTTTAAGAAGAGACTGGACAGTCACTTGTCTGAAATGGTATAGATTCTCCTGCTTGAGCAGGGGGCTGGACTAGAAAACCTCCAAGTCCCTTCCAGATTCTATTCTATTCTATTCTATTCTATTCTATTCTATTCTATTCTATTCTATTCTATTCTATTCTATTCTATTCTATTCTATTCTATTCTATTCTATTCTATTCTATTCTATTCTATTCTATTCTTAGCTACAAGCCTACCAACCCTGTGTTTCTCTTCTTGGCTATTAACCCTGCTCTGACAGGTAAATGACAATAAATTAGAATTGCTGTTGGTCCATAAAGGCTATAGCAGGAGATCCATGTAATAAAAAAACCCAGACAATTGCTTTTGTAGGTGAAGGAGTGGCTGAGTCTGGGGGTGGCATTAAAATATAAAACTAAGATTGCTACATAGCCACAAGCAAACAAAGTCCAACCCCGCCCCCCTGAATTCCATTGGCCCTTATCTACCTTCTAGCAGATGCTAATTGTTAGCTGAGAATATTCCTGGGCATTGGCATGCATAGCAATAAATCAGTTTAATTGGATTTTCATGGGTGGACCTGATCTTTCCAGCCTGACACAATAATCATCACTAATTATAATTATATGATCATTGCCATATAATAATAATAATAATAATAATAATAATAATAATAATAATAATAATAATAATAATAATAATAATAATAATAATAATAATAATAATAATAATAATAATAATAATAATAATAATAATAA